>JBAFSZ010000021.1:22471226-22483547 GCA_036919955.1 Melanotaenia pygmaea
TATATATATATTAGTTCCATCTTGGCTTTCTCATCATTCTTTAGAAATCATTTTGATGAAGCTTGACTTTTATGAGAATCAGACATTGCAAACTTGAAACATGCACCGACTGATCTTGTCAAAAATGTGCCAGAGAGCTCTGGTTTTAACGGAGATTATTATTATTGTCAGACTGACAGTGAGTTTGTGTGCAGATCAGTGAAATTGCAAGGAAGCTTAAAGAAATTCAATCAAATAGAAGCAAGAAGTCCAGCCTCAGGAAATGTGCTGATTTGGATGAATAGCAATACCTGGCAGCTTTCACATAACTATCACAAACACATTATTACGAGAAGCTGCAGCTGTTTGCTTTAATGCTGCCTCTGTTATATTCTCGGTTTTATATTCCTTCTCTTATATTTGGTCCATTAGAAATTGCTGGTGACAAAGAATGTACCAATATACATCCAGCCATGGGGTAAATTTGGCATTTGGATTTGCCATAATGAATCTTAAGTTTGTATATTAGCTTAAAGGGGACATGTAAAGATGATAATATGCCCTGTCCGTTCTTTTTACAACCTCTCACCAAAGCTTTCCAAACTCCTCTTGCTTTTCAGTTAAATGTTTAGGCCTCTCCTGTTGGGGCCTGTTCCAGATGTGAGCTGGCTCTGCATGTTTACACACCCTTGCATCTGGAGTTTATCCATGTGTGCACAGC
Source organism: Melanotaenia pygmaea (assembly GCA_036919955.1). Classification (NCBI taxonomy): domain Eukaryota; kingdom Metazoa; phylum Chordata; class Actinopteri; order Atheriniformes; family Melanotaeniidae; genus Melanotaenia; species Melanotaenia pygmaea. The sequence goes on from JBAFSZ010000021.1 coordinate 22,471,927, forward strand.
ACCTGCAGGCTATTTAAATATGGTTCAATGCTGGAAGCAAAATTTATCCAAAAAGTGGTGTGTGGCTGTTAATAAATGCTGTAATACAAACAGATAACCCCTTAATGCATATTTGCAATTTCATTTTATTTTACTTTATTTTATTAATTTATTTGTTTTTATTTACTCTTACGTAATACCTTTATTTATGTTTTATTTAATGAATCTATTTGTTTCTAATTTAATTATTTTTTCCTGATTTGTTTTTCCTGTACTAATTTTTGTTTTTATGTAAATAAATTCAGACGTTAAGGGGTATTTTAAGTGTAATCATTTTTACTTGTTTAATGAAATCAAATTTTCTTTGACGCACTGTTGGGCATATTTATGACAACTTAAGAGCTCATCATCAAGAACATAGCCAAACCTAAAAGATGGAAGGTGTGGATCCAGATAATCAATCCCATTATCCTGTATGATAGCCCACGGAGCCTTGGAGGCTGTATCACCTTCCACAAAACATACGAATTACAGACTTATGATTTATTTGTCTCAGTCAGAATTTTAAAAATGTTTTCTTGACATTGACTAAGTAGAACACAGACCACCCTTCCTTACACAACAAGGCAACATTAAACAGACCAAAGGACAGAAAAACTAACAATTCTTTATATTTGATAACTCCTTTTTAGTGGCGTTTCACAGGCCATGGAAAACTGACAGCTACGACTGATCTGTGACCAGTCAGAATAAGATTATATCTATGTAAATGTTATTACACAGAAGGGGTCTTTTAAGTGCATTTTACAATTATTTCTGGTAATTTATGATTTTTTTTTAATCCTGCAAAGTCTATTTTAGGTGATATATATCCTCTTTAAAATAAGTGATTGAGATATGCGTCTTGTTTTTTGCTGTTTTGTCTGCAGTCATATACATCTGTGGCCCCCTGGAGACATTCCTGATCATCATGAAGCTATTTCAGAGTGAGATCCAGGACCCAGAAAACTATGCTATCTTTTATCTGGACGTGTTTGCAGAGAGCTTGGCTGATCAGAAACCGTGGAAGAACCCTAAGCTTGAATGGGCCAATCCCATTGAGATCTTTAAGGTACTATGAACACATAAATGCTCACAATTCATGTATTGGACTTTTGTAGCCGGAAATAATACAAACCTCCCAGTTGGTAGCTGGAGTTTTGTGACTGCATTGCCCTCTGTATAGTATTAACAATGTTTTAATGATGTTCTATGTTGGCTTGGGAAAACATTAACCAAAGTGTGCCATTTAGAATAGCAAGTGCCGCTGTATGTAAATGACAGACATGTTTAAGAAAAGCTTGCATACACTCTGATGAGCTGAGGAAGTTATGTTCAACCCCTTTGACCACTTTAGGGAGTCAAATTCTTTCGTGACATTAATGAAAGAGTGGATGTGTTCTCACAGGAAGCCACTTAGCCTTACAAATTGCTGCTCTAAGAAGTAAGGCAGTATAGTCACAAATGTATTTTTCTCTTAATTTATCTCCCTAAATGCCAAACAGGCTTTTCTCTATTCTCTTAATTAATTTTTCAGAGCTTTGGAAGAAGAGTGTTTTTTATGCATTCAATTTGTTAAACTGGTTTGATGTTGAGGCTGCACCCATAATCTGACATAATTATTAAAATTTTAATGCGATGTCCATGGAAATATAATAACAATTGTAATACTTAAAATATTTTTTATAGATAAAATGTTATGAATTACAAATATGTGATCAGATAAAATGCAAGTTTATCCTATGGTCATGGTTTATTCTGACTGGCTTGAGATGTCAATAAATCTCTCTAAAGAAACTAGATTAGCCTGTACCTGATAAACCAACATCTGATAGATGCTCTTCTCATGAAAAAAAAACTGACTTAAAACAAATTTCTAAACTTCTTCTGTCACAAACTGTCTGGAAACCTTGACATTAGCTATGAAATATTAATTATTTTATTCATCCATGTATACCACATTGTCCATAAAGGGCCTTGGATAAGCTGGAGCCTATTTAGTAGGTGAGAGGCAGGGTACACCCTAGACAGGTCACCAGTCCATTGCAGGACCAACACAGAGAAACAAACAACCATTCACACTCACTTCAACTGTCCTAACATGCATGTCCTTGGACAGTGGGATGCTGGCGTGCCCAGAGAGAAACCACGCATACACGGGGAGAACATGCAAACTTCACACAGAAAGGTCACTGTTCAAACCAGCTGAGGCTTGAACCAGCAACCAAAATGTGTCTATGTACATATATATATATATATAAAAATTTTAAAATTCATATACAAATATATATGTTTAATTATTATATTATATATATATATATTTAATTTGTTAATGTCGATCTCCTTTAATTTAAATGCCTTTCCATTTAGGATTTTGATTTGACCACGATTACATTAAAATAAAACCACAAAACTAACTCCTATAGCCTTGTTGTTCAGCGTACTGTAAAATAATTTTCTTTTAACTAACTATATCCAATGTTATTGACTACATTTTGCTAGCGTAATGTTAGCTTTCAAGCTTGTAGCACATGACAGAATAGAAGGTATTATTGTCCACATCCAAAATTCAGTGTCATTAATGTCAAGAAATTGTATGACAACCGTATTTTCTCCTTACAAAACAATAGATAACAACTACAACACCTTTTGTTGTGTCTTGCCATGTCATGACATTACTGTTTAGCATCTTGCAGTGTTGCTAATCGATCCCACACTTGCTGTCATGTAAACTTCCTGCCACTCGCCCTATAGCAGCTATGATAGGTTCTAGTGACTAAAAAATCCTCCCACTGCCTAATTTCTAATGTTCTTTAATGTCTTCATTAAAAATGTGAATATTGTTTTAGCTATTCCTGTGTAACCAGGGAAACTGGGCTATGGCTTGTGGCAACCTTCAGATTTTGAACCCGAAACACATGATAGTAAAAACTAATTGTTTTAATGTTTGTCTTTGTACATTAAGCATAGTGTACAATAAGTGGTATAATTCCCCTAAATGTGTCCATAGTCTGGTAAATGGACTCTGCAGAGCCAACTGTGAGCCTAGCACATCGTCAATCTGTTCCTGATAAAGGAGACTTGGTCAAACCTCAAAGCTTAGCCCTTGTTACTATCGTGATGTGTTTGTTAGTGTTGGATTTTTTTCAAGGAAATGAAAAATGTAATGAATTTAACATGTCATAAATATTTTTTGTGTTACTTTGTTCAGCTGGTTTATCAGCTGGTGATAAATGACTTTAGCATTAGACATATTTACGTCATTGAATTTTGACCTGCTCATAACCTTGGCTGGAGAGCAAAATTTTAGCTCCAAATGTACTAATCATACAAGGCTTTAATTTGTCGGCAGGCCATAACAAGTCTCATTATGGTAATAAGCTTCTTTTTAGAGCCATTAATCCTTCTGGAAGTCTGTGGTCGATTTACAATCACTGTTTTAACATGAAAAAGAATCTGGAGCTTGTCTAGTTAAGGGTAGCGCTAAAAGACTTCATAGAAATGCCAAAAGCTTGTTTTTGAGACTGCTGGTTCATAGACAGAATCAAAGGTCAGTTGAGGTAAATATTTGCGCTGAAATGTCTGGCTGAAATTGATTGCTCTAAAAGCCTGGCCAAAACATTACTGCTCCCTGACTCTGTTTGTGATGTTACAGCAATTTGTGAGCAGTATTTTTTAAAGCATGAAAGAAGTGGACGTGCAGTTTGCTTGACATGCAGTCAGCCATTTCACATCATATCATGTAATCATTTTGCATAATTTAGATAATATAATTAGGCTGTGTGAAAATATTCTACATCACACACTATAAAATTTTAAATGGTAATTATCATTTCACTATGCACATATGTACGTTGCTGCTTTGTTGATGTGATGTTCATGCATTGATTATCTTCTATACTTGTGAGCCTGGTACATTGCAAAGATAATTATAATTAACTATTATTTTTAGTTTAAAAGTCATTAAGCTCTAAAATGGTTTTCAGATTTAGGTTTAGTTAGAATTTTACATGATGCAGTATTGCATTTATTCCATATATGCCATAAGCTAGCTGTTCCTTGCTAGCAGTTGCCCAGGTGTTTGAAACGTTTATTAATAAGACTCATTTTTACAAACTGTCTCACCAAATAAAAATAGTTATGCCGCAAAACATTTTTGACTAAGTTACATTAAAGAAAACTGCAATTTAAGTGTCACAGCACAAGAAAACCCCAAGTAGTAAAGAGACATGTTTAGTTTCACTCAAGTCCATGAATAGATGCTCTAATATAATAATGAACTATTTTTTGTGTATTCTCCATTTGTGAACGACCTTACTATCTCCTGAGTTGCAACCCTGCAGCAGTATTGAGTTTGGGGATTTGATCCACTTTTTGTTTTTTTGAGCTTCCTACACAACGTCTGTCCTTCAGCTTGGTACTTTTTCAGCAAATGTTATGTTTTCTCTGCAGAAGTCTTTCAGTGTTACATTTTTTTTTGTTCTTTGCTAAGTTCTGGGCACATAGAAGCAGTTGGGTAAGTTATCATCGTTGGCAATGATCACAAATAAATCTGTCCACACAGAGTTACTCTGGTGCCAGGAAGGAAGGGCTGCATGCGGGAAATTAATATGGTATAGCAATTCATTAGCTAACACCTTGGAGGATAGACTATTTTAGAACAGAAAGACAATGAAAGTAACACCATTTTTTGGTGCCTTTCTCTGAAATTCAATTTATGAAGCTATTTTCACATACTGAAAAATCACAAATTGATTTTTTGATAACTTTGTCATACCCAATTTAAGCTAAGAATACACCAAGTCAAAGCAAAAATGTGCTGTCTTGTTTGCTGAGGTTATCAGTGTAAACAATATCTTCTAGTAATAATAATGAGACGTTGACTGGCTCCCTCTTACCTGTTTCAGTCAGCAGCTGCTCATATTTATCTCAGATCGTGTAATTACTCTGGAGCCACCAGTGTTTGCTCTCGTTATCACAATTCTTCTTTACCACGTGACAACAAGATAATTAACTAACAGCATCAAAATATAATTTCCCACATGGTCACACATGCTATTTTATGTCTGTGAGACTCATTTTACATTTCACTATTAAACATATGAATATAACTGTATTATAAAGTGACAGAAAGTTTTCATCAAAACCTAGCTCAGAAACTATGTGGAAGGGTGGTTTCACAAAGGTTTACAGACTTTATTAGGGGTTTTTTGTCAAGGATAGTATTGTTCCCATTAAGCTCCTGTTTCTTTATGTATCTGATTTCGGTTACATACAGAAAAATGTACCAAAATGTTTCTTTCGAAAAGCAGCAGCACATTTCAAGCTTTGACTGTCAGGATGCTAAAAGCTAAATGAATGTTAGCTAGTGATTCAATTAGCATATCGAAAAGATGGCAGTGCCCACATAATGTTGTTTTCTGCTTGCCATGCTTTATTTATTTATTTTTTTTTATTAATTACATGTTTTTATATTATCCCCAATAAATAGAGATAGTCTCTGGTCACATTTTCTTGAGAAAAGATTGCTGCACCTAGCATCTTTTTCACAGAGCCTTTTTTGTGCAGCTGCTGAGTTGAAAATGTATGAACTTTTAAAAAGGCATTGGTGCCATCATGGCAGCTTTTCGTTCATATAACCAGTCATATGAGCAGAAACAACCATCCATGTACTCTCAGACAGTTTATTTATTTCTTTAAAACAAAAAAAATGAAAAAGAGGAAAAGAAATGTTTGTTTTTGTTTTGCTTCCTAAAACAAAACAAAAAAAATTGGATAACAAACATTTATCCTTTTCTGAGCTGTGCTCAAAACAGAAATGAAAAAATCAGATAACAAACACCTAGAATTGATTTCTTTTTTTCTGAGGCAAGTGATAGGACCTGAAAGTGATCTACCGAGTGCTGTTTTGATCACAATAACTGCAATTTATTGCAATTTCTTTTTGAGAATAAAATTATTTTTCATTCATTCTTTCATTGCCAGTGTCCAGCTAGCACTTTCCTACTAGAGAAAGGCACTGTGTGGACACAAGTCCTCATGCATATGCTGTTAAACCAGGGGTGCCCAAGTCTAGTCCTAGAGAACTAATAACCCACAACTTTTAGCCACGTCCCTTCTCTAAGGGAGCATGTCTGTGCATGTTTTTCAGGACTGCATAGGCCTGGTAACAAGTCATTCATTTGATTCAGGTGATTTAGAGAGGGGAAGCATCTAAAAACTATAGGTTGTAGTAGCTCTTCAGGACTGGACTCGGGCACCTCTATCTTAAATGTTAAGAATAAAAACTACAACAAATATTTCAATTCATAATATTTCTATTGTAATTAGGACATAGAACTCAAGAGAAAATGCAGGAGATTTTAATGTTAGCTTATTATGTGTTTAACTATATTGTCCATATTGTTGTTAATGCTGTTTTCTTTGTGCTTCCTCCAGTCTGTTTTCGTCATAACATACCGTCCTCCGGATAATCCAGAATACAAGGAATTTCAGAGGAAGCTCCATGCCAGAGCTCAAAGGGATTTTGGTGTTCATTTGGAACCATCGTTGGTAAGTAATAAATACTCAAATCCTGAAGAATTTTTATAACTTCCTGAATATTTTTATTCACATAAATAATGTGCATATGGATACCTAATAATGCTATCTTCTGATTGTTTAAAATGATGCTAGCAATTAATTTTTCATACTATGGTCATGTTTTTGATTAAACCGAGACCCTAAAATGCAGACTCAGAAAGAACACTTTGACAGAACTTTGAAGAAAAAAGTTTTTATTGCTCAGATAATGGTAGCAAAATTGTAAAAGTCCTTAGGGGAATCCATAAACAGGCTATCGAAGGCAACAGTCCAGGGGCCTCATTTATAAAGCTGCCATTCATACAAGAACCAGCATACGCCAGTAATAGTCAAGAGATGTTTGTTATTAATAAGAACCTCATCCAGTAAAATATGTTCTGTCATTGTGAAACAAAACTTACATGTTATAAGATACCCGCTAAATAATAAGGCTGACAGTCTGCTGCCAAAATGAAGTTCTAAATTAATAATAATTGCAATTAAAATGACACGATTGCCGTGCAAAAGTGCTCGTCAGTTAGGCTCCAATCAGGGTATTTCCCCCACCTGTTGCTATTCAGAAAACTGACTGATGGTTGGACATAAAAAGGCACCCCAATGCGTAAAGACGCACAATGGCTCATCTGGCACTGCTGGCAGGCTGTGCTCTTGGACCACTGTGATGCTCTTGGACCTCTGTGATGCTTTAGGCCTGGCGTTACAGAGGCACCAGAAGGACCTACGCTGTGCCAGTCCCTCTGCAAGTTCTGACAACACTGGGTTTTCTGGCAAACGGCACCTTCCAGAGGGAACTGGCTGACAGGTTGGGGATATCACAGCCAACCTTCAGCTGTATTATGCCAGACGTGTTAGACGGCATCATTGGTTTTAACTTTCCTACACTGGGGGTGAACATACAAGCAATTTGCCGCAATGAGCACCAAGTGAGAATGAAATGAAATTTCAAATGAAAAAAAGAGAGAATTTTTTTTTATCCCAGAGAGAAGTTGCAAATTAGAAATTGAATCTGCAGTCATTCTCTAAACACCCAAATCATATGCAATGCAAACATGTTGCTTGTCAGTGTAGTGGCTGGTTGGCCTGGGTCCACACATGACTCATTCATTCTAAGACACAGCAGAGTGGGGTGCAGACTTGAGGCTGGAGCGTCTAGTAGTGATGCAACGCTTATTAAACATGCAAGAAGTGGAGTTTACTTTATTTTTTTTTTTTATTTATTTTTCATTTGAGTATTTTCCCGACTTCTGTCAAGATGGTCTTTATTTCCCGCAACTCCTTGGTACCTCGTTATTAGTGTTTTTAGACTGTGTGCCACTGCACCTGCAGGACTTCCTCTGATGGTGCTGTGTGGGGTCTCTGGCCTTACCCTCTCCAACCACAGCTGCAGCACCGCCCACCCAGCTGGAATACCCAGGAGTTAGAAGGAAATATTATTCATTCTCTGTACCACTTCGTCCAATTGAGGGCCATGGGAAAGCTGGAGCCTATCCCAGCAATTAGCAGGCGAGAGGCAGGGTGCACCTGGACAGGTCGCCAGTCCGTCGCAGGGCCAACACAGAGAGACAAACAATCACTCACACTCACTCCTAGGGAGAATTTAAAGTGACCAATTAACCTAACATGCATGTCTTTGGACGGTGGGAGGAAGCCGGAGTTCCCGGAGCGAACCCATGCATACACGAGAGAACATGCAAACTCCACACAGAAAGGCCACTTTTCGAACCTCCCCCTAGCCGAGGCTCAAACCAACGACCTTCTTGTTATGAGGCTGCGGTGCTAACACAAATATTGTGTGTATATAAAGAAATATTATTAAACACTAAATAAACAGGTACCAATCTCAGTTGTAGCTGTACATGTTCATTTTATAAATTAAAACAAAGGACCAAATTACCAGCATACGGTGCCTTTTTTGCCCTATCTATCAGCATCTGCCGCCTGCTGTCCTCCTCTGCCTTTCTGACACTGGTAATGCCCACACCATGCCCACCAAATAAAACCTTTTTACATTTTCTGACTCGGCCCATCAGGATCTCAGTCTAACATCCCGAAAAAATCCGCTTCTTACCTCTTTTCCCTTCCTGTGCCATCATGGAAATGATATGATAACATTTATTATAAACATTGACCTGACCTTTTAAAGCCATTATATGGGCGTGGCAAGGTGTTCCCTTATTGTGTGCCACATTTCCTGTTTTCCCTGCGTATGCCACCTGAAGTCATCTTTGCCATGCACAGTTTTATAAATGAGGCCCCTGGACATTCAGGTCTCCAAGTCAACCACCTGGTACGGAATGTGTGACACCAGTCCTGATGAGTGTAGGTGTGCTGACACCCCCCAGGGCCACTGTTCTGCCTTTGTCTGGAGGAAGGGATGAAGAGGAAAAAAACAACTTTACAGCAAAACCCAAACCCTGACAACTAATGGCTTCATTGCCGATTTTCCATAATTCAGTTTAACAAAAGTCTAATTGTCTGAAAAAAGTTTCATTTTCATTCCAAACCTTGGGGAATGTTGACTACTTATAGAGCTCTCAGTGGTTTAGACCCATTTTAGTTCAATAATCTTGTTTCCTATCATGCACAGCATCTGTGTTCCCAGCCTCCTTGTGATTGCTAGAATCTGTAGGACCAGAATGGGAGGCAGGGCCTTTGGTTTTTAGGCCCCTCTTTTATGGAACCAGCTGCTGGCTTGTGTGTGGGACACAGAAACTGTCAGATTTTAAGACGAGGCTTGAAAGGTTTCTATTTGAGAAAGCTCTTTGTTAATTTATTGTATATATTGTTCTTTAGTACTTTGTTTTATGATTGTTTTTGTTTTCTCTGTAAAACACTTTAGGTTTATCTTATGTGTGATAAAGGGAAATATAAATAAAGTTAGAGCTGATTCAAACTATTTTTCTTACAGATGGACTACATTGCTGGTTGCTTTTACGACGGCTTTGTGCTATATGCTATGGCCTTGGATGAGACTTTGGCAGAGGGTGGGGCACAGAACGACGGTATTAACATCACAATGAGGACGCAGAATCGGTGTTTCTGGGGTGAGTAAATATCAGTCAAATGCATGACTGTGAGATAAGCTTTATAAATCAGAGTGTATCCAAAACTACAACCTCAGTTGGGACACTGGGTAAAATATAAATATGAACAGAATGCAATGATTTGCAAATCTCATAAATCCATATTTTATCACAGATTGAACACAAACAACATATCAGATGAAGACACTGACAGATTTTACGCTTTTATTGAAAATATGAGCTTGTTTCTAATCTGATGGCAGCAACACGTCTGTAAAAAGTAGTTCCAGGTTGGTGTTTAGCATTGTGTAGCATCCCCGCTTCTTTTAACATCTGTCTGTAAAAGTGAGGGGAAGTGAGGAGACCAGTTGCTGGAATTTTAGGAGAGGAATGTTGTCCCATTCTGGTCTGATGCAGGATTCTAGCTACTCTACAGTCCTGGACCTTGGTTGCTGGATTTCTGCTTCCATGATGCTCTAGATGTTGTGTATTGGTAAAAGGTCTGGACTGCAGGCAGGTCAGTTTAGCAGCCAGACTCTTCTCCTGTGAAGCCATGCTGTTATGATGGATGCAGGATGTGGTTCAGCATTGTCTTGCTGAAATCTGCAAGGCTTTCCCCGGAAAGGGACGTTGTCTGGATGGAGCAGATGTTGCTCTAAAACCTCCATGTATTTTTCAGCATTGATGGAGCTTCACAGATGTGGAAGCTGCCCATGCCATAGGCACCAATGCAGCCCCATACCATCTGAGATCCAGGCTTTTCATCTGTCCACTGATAACAAGCTGGATGCTCCCTCTCCTCTTTAGTCTGCAGGACACAGCATCCATGTTTTAAAAACAGAGAAAGTCAAATTTTGGTTAATCTGACCACAGAACACGTTTCTGCTTTTGACCATGTTAAATGTGCTCTGGCAATTTAAAATAGCCTGAGCCAATGCAGTAATTTCCAGTAAATGGACTGTATTGATATATAGCACTTTTCTAGTCACATGTTGACCACTCAAAGCACTTTTACACAACATGTCACATTCACTCATTCACACACACACTCCTGTTATTATATACTAAGTGCTCTCTACTATCACACACACATCAGGAAACAAAGTGAGGTTCAGTGTTTTGCCCAAGGACACTTTATCATGTAGTTAGGGTTAGCTGGGAATCGGTCCACTGACTTTCCGTATGGTAGACTACTGCTCTTCCTCCTGAGCTACAGCACAAAGATTCCTCCTGTTTCTCTGGATCTTTTGGTGATATTATACACTGTAGATAGCGGGATCTTCAAAGTTTCCTCCGTTTCATGTTGAGGAACATTTTTCTGAAGTTGTTTCAGATTTGAATCTCTGCCCAACCTACATCTGAGAGTCTCTGCCTCTGTGAAATGCTCCTTTTATACCCAGACACGTTACTGACCTATAGCCAGTTAACCCAATTAGTTGTCAGATGCTCCTCCAGTTGTTATTAATTCGCGCCAGTAATTTTCCCGCATTTTGTTGCCCCAGTTGTTACAACTTTTTTGAGATGTGGTGCAGTCAAAATGACCTAACATTTTACACGAAGCATCAGCATCTGGTATGTTGTTAATCTTCCAATGGGCAAATATTATGGATTTATGAGATTTGCATTCTGTTTTTATTCATATTTTAACTTTAACTTTTCTGGAACTGAGGTTATATCAGAAGGTTGGCGGTTCGAATCCTGCTCCACCAGTCATCTGTCTTTGTGTCCTTAAACATTGCTGGTGTATGAACGTGTATGAATGTTTGGTGGTGGTCGGAGAGACAGTTGGTGCAGATTGGCTGCCATGTTTCCGTCAGTCTGCCCCAGGACAGCTGTGGTTACTCATGTAGCTTACCATCACCACGTATAAACGAGGAGGGCAGGAGTAATAGTTATAGGGAAAATTGCTTCAGGTGCTTTAAAAAGCACAATTTAAATCTAATCCATTATTATTATTATTATTATTATTATTATTATTATTATTATTATTATTATTAT
>JBAFSZ010000021.1:22483647-22502141 GCA_036919955.1 Melanotaenia pygmaea
ATTATTATTATTATTATTATTATTATTATTATTATTATTATTATTATTATTATTATTATTATTATTATTATTTTAGTTTTGCATGCGCTCTGATGTATGAAGCTATTCTTACTTTTTGGGAATTGGGATTGTTGATCTAAAACAGATGGGTAACTACAGCAATGAGTTATATTGTGTATTTTCTATTGTTATTTTCAGAGTTCAAACTTGTATCTATTGATGGACATTGATGTATATGATCTTATGCAAATTTAATACTCAGTGTTATTAAATACCATTTGTCTTTTCCTCAGCCTGTCAGAGAACAGGGAACACTACTCTCTAATAGTGTGACACTATCTACAAACAGTACTGGAAAGCCCCACTGCAACCAAAATATCATGATTAAAATTAGCCACGTTTAACACTGTAATTAGCCTTGTTGAACATTAATCACTCAAAACTGCAGTTAATAGTGCATTTGTTGATTGATGTGGGTTTCCACACATTTCCCTGTCTGCCTTGCAGGCTGGCAGATCTGTTCTCATACTGAGAGAAGCAGTACGATGGGATTTTGTTACTTCAGATAAAAAAAGACACACTGAAGGAAAAAACATAGATAGTGGGGCCAGTGTGGAGGATGATGATGGAAAGATTCACCTTTTACCTGTAGATGTTCTGACAATGTTACCTGGTTGAGAAGATACAGGAACTCATTAAATACAGGACAGTAACTTCTTTAAAAAAGTGTAAAGAAGTTTAATATTAAGAGTCCAACCTGTTTACACTTGCTATACATGATATGTGTTAATGCATGTTGGTTTATGATCATAATTTAGAGGCAATAGTCATACTCTTGATGTGCGTATTTTCTATTTTTTCAGGAGTGACAGGACATTTTTCCACAGACGACAAAAATGCCAGAAATATAGATGTTGACCTATGGGCAATGACCAACCAGGAAACTGGAGAGTTTGGGGTGAGTCAAGGCTTTACTGTTTCATAAAAAGGTTCTGATTCCTCCAGCTTATGGTATCCAAGGCAGCTTAAGTCAAGTTAACTGGACTGGGTTTAGTTTCTTGAAGACGTTTCTTCAAGTTCTGATGGAGATGCTGGGAGGATTTCACCTACGTAACCTGAAACCACTGATGTTTCAGAGTCTACGACCATTGTCGAGAGTCATGACTCACCCGAGGTCTCGTTTAATGTGAACACTGTCCATACTTTGACTTGTCTCAGTCGTCCTTCTCTAAGATGTCCTCGTTCACTCTGCACTCAAACCACTTGTCCTGTATGCCCAAGAGATAATATAATAAAATAAGTGACGTGATTCAGATTACTACAAGAATGGTTAGAGGTTGAAGTTGGGTGTAGATGAGGATGAGGAAGCTTCATCTGTGGTGTACAAGTTCCTTTTAAATTTAAAAAACTCATTGAATGATGTCATTTCAAAACTAGGGGCTCCTGGAGTTTATGATGACATAATAGCTTTAGACAGCTACATAACGAAATAGGTCTTTTTGTCAATACATGTCCCCTTTAATGAGAAAAGTATCAGTATTACATCAATATTGCATGATTTTAACTCCCTTACACACTTCTGTTTGGACTATAATTACAGATAGTACACACCACACACAGACTGGCACAGCGAGCTGTGACTGTAATAAACAGATTTGCCCTGGAGAGGCTGACAAGGAAATGAGGAGGATTCAGTAGGGCTTTTCTCTGCATATGTGTGCTGATAAAAGATTTAAATGCATACAAACAAGCTCTTTTTCTAAAACCCTTTCAGAAATATGGACCCAAAAGTTAAAAAGTATTTTTTGGAGCACTCTAGTTGTCAAAGGGTTAAGATAATAACCGCTAACTACATCCTGCCTGGTGTGCTTCCAATTTAGCACATCTTTTCTTGATTAACATATCTTATTCCTACTCATGTCTCTTAGTTTAACAAATTATTTATTTTTATTTTGGTAAAATAAGAAATAACTGTGGATCAGTTCATTAGTTAAAGATCGTTTTACAGCTGAACTGGCACTGTTGTTGAGGTAAAATGCAGATTATGTCCCATTAACTTTCTTCTATCTGTTACTACATTCTCCAAATATTTAAATGTTCAATTACAACCACTTCTGGTTCAAAATTACCACAGAAAATGTTGAATTATAACTGATTAGATATACACATAATATATGTATACTAGGTACATACTAGGCACATCTTGCTGGTACGTGGTTGGACCTCCTTTTGTTTTAAGAACTGTCTTCATTCCTGGTATCATAGATTGAACAAGGTGTTAGAAACCTTCCTCAGAGGTTTTGTTCCATATTAACATGACAGCATCACATAGTTGCTGTAGGTTTGTCGGTTGCACGAATCTCCAGTTCAACCACATCCCAAAGCTGCTCTACTGGATTGAGATCTGGTGACTGGAGTCCAGTGAACTCATTATCATGTTCTGGAAAGTAACTGGAGATGATTTGATCTTTGTGACATAGAGCAGTTGGGTATACTGTGGCCATAAAGGGATGGAGAGCAACAATTATCAGGTAGGCTGTATTAGGTTGGCCACGTTGGTACTAAGGGGTTAAAAGTGGACCAAGAAAACATCCCTCACACCTTTACACCACCAGCAGCCAGAACATTGATACATGGCAGGATGGATCCATTTTTTTTATGTTTCCGCCAAATTCTGACCATACCACCTGAATGTAACACTTATTTCCATCTTCTATTGTCCAGTGTTGGTGAGTGTGTGTGAATTGTAGCCTTGGTTTCCTGTTCTTAGCTGACAGGAGGCACCCGGTGTGTCTTCTGCTGCTGTAGCCCGTCTGCTTTAAGGTTGGACGTGTTGTGTGTTCAGAGATGCTGTTCTGCAGACCTTGGTTGGAATCAGTGATCGTTCGAGTTCCTGTTGCCTTCCCATCATCTCCCACCAGTCTTCCCATTCTCTTCTTCAGACCATTCTCTGTAAACCTTAGAGATTGTTGTGTGTGAAAATCAGCAGTTTCAGAAATACTCAGACCAACAACCATGCTATGTTCAAAGCCAATTAAATCCTCTTTCTTCCTCGTTCTGATGCTCAGTTTGAACTTCAGCAAGTGATCTTCACCATGCCTACATGACTAAATGTATAACACATATATATTTGTATTAATTAAACCGGTGGACCTGATAAAGGGGCAGAGGAGTACATGCTCATATATCTGTGTTTTTTATAATTAAAATAGTTTTGCATTCTTTGTTTCTGTGATTCCACTGAAGACTTTTTCTTTCGAGTCACCCCTGGCATTTTTTACCATTTACTGTCAGTGTGAAGCTGCTCCTACAAGATAACTGCAAGCAATCAAAGACTAATTTACTTCATGTGCATCTAATTACAGCGATGTGAATTTTCAAAAATTCTTTTCAGCACCGTTAGTGATGTGTGGTTTAAAAGCCTTTCCTTGTGCAGTGGATGCAGTGAAATCAAATGTTGAACATTATGCATGCAAAGTGGATGTTGCCATCTGTGGTATTGAGGTCCTGACTTTTTTAATGATAAGATGTGTAAAACCTCACATTTCCCTCTCACTCTGTGATGAGAATCTTTATGCATGTTGTGCTCTGCAAACACTGCTGTGACTTGTTCCAGTGTGTCTGTTTCTTGTTTCTCTGATGGTAGAAGAAGTGGGTTAGCTACATTTGACTTCAGTTAGAATTTCATAGCGGTCCTCTGGGGCTGTCAGCAGGACTTCCTGGTCTCATTTATCCTTGGTCTTTAATTGGTTCATTCATACGGCTGATTGACCTGAGTAGCCAGCAGCTTGGTTGAAAACATCACAGGAAGGGGTTCAGCTTTCAGGATCTCAGTTACAATAGATAGTTGGCAAAATCTGTGCTATATTTTCATGGCGTTCAAGGTGCTCATCTGAAATTAAATTAAATTAATTTTCAGTTCAGGTGATTGAATATAAAATAACAATATGGAGAAAATGTGGTATTCAGAAGAGAATTCAACCAGTTGTAACTCAGAGAGATGGACATCAGAGGATTAACTACTAAGGCATTGCAGCCTTTGCCCCTTCACCCACCACATCCCACTTTGTTTTGATGACTCTTGTGCGGCTAACGACCTCCAGGGTTTTAGCAGAAACGGCGCAACATGTTGGGAGCAGAGGTGAAAGCACAAACTTCTGCTGCTAGTTAGAAGCACTGGAGTCATATTTCACAGCAGGACAACAGATGCTGCTCATGGAGCTGCACTGTTGAGAAAAAAGCACTCAGGCAATCTGTTTGTAGGTGAGGTTTTTTCACGTAGTTTATCTTAAATGTTTCAATTATGAATCACAGAAAAAAAAACAAGATGCTTATAAAAGACGTGATTATCTAATTGTTTTATGACTTAAGTCATTATTTAAATGTATGATTATCTAAAGAAACTAAAATTCAGTTTTATTGATGGTGACATTTAATTGCACTCAGCGGCTATCCTAACAGTACCCTGTCAGATTCCTTTTTCCTTTTTCTTACATTACCTATTTTAAATGCATTGAGCTGCTGCCACGTGATTGGCTGATTAGATTTTTGTGTTAACAAGCAATTGAACATTTGTACCAAATAAAATGACCGGTGAGTGTTTAAAGACATATTAAGTCATTTTGAAATTTCTTCACTCTCACAGTAATTTTTTTTTTTTTTTTCTATTTGTTGCTCTTTTACTACTTTTTAATGCTTTCATTGCACCATCTATAATACTTTTAATGTTTTATGTAAAGCACTTTGAATTGTCTGGTATATGAAATGTGCTTTACAAAAAAAATTGCATGTTAAGGGATTTCACATAATTCTTTCTTGGGGAGATTAAATAAGTAAAAAATTTGCATTTTTAGTGGAATTAGTTTATAGAGAATTAGTTTCCTGTAAGATCTCTTGCCTAACAAACCTCAGCTGTGGTTTCTCTGTCTGGAGTCTCCTTCACTGCTTCATCCTACAGTTTTAAAGCTATCACAGAAATATGAAGCATAAATGCTTCAACGGTCAAACAGAACATTTTTTAGAAATAACAAATTGCTCTTTGAGTTTGTCTCCTACTCTACACATACAGTATAATTTAGCCCAATCTCTTTTTAACATCGTGGTGTCTCATCAGTATCCTTTAACATTAGACTCCAGTACACTGAAACTGCATTTCTGCATCATTCTTTGATTTTCTAGAATAACTTTGTAAGCTTTCTTATTTTAATTTCAACTATTATCTTTACCTGCTGCTAACCTGGTAGTTGGAGTTGCTTAAACTTACCTAGAAATTGTGTTGCTTAAACCTAACCAAGCTATGAGGAGCATCTCAAATGAAACAACAAATCACTCCAAACATGGAAATAAAACTAGCTCCTGTTTGTATGTCCTGTCTCTTGTATGTTCAAAACCTGCCTGCTAAAAATATACTTCAGAACGAGATTGCTAACATTTCCAGATCCCGTCCATAACTGCCAAGGTCCTTGCATTAGAAAAATAAGACCTTGTGCTTATCTTGTGCCATGGCATTGAGATACTTTAAGCTAAATGCTTCATTCTTTGTTAGATGGTGTGCCAAATTTACCACATGGTTGTAGTATGCAATCATGTTTTATGCCTTAAGACAACAAGTCCAAGTCTTAAGTCCAACAAGACAGGCCATGATGTCAAATGAGAGGTTTCATGCATCAATAGAGTATTTTCATTGGGACTGAATAAAGTCAGAATTCTCTCTTTGACTGAACAACAAATTATATAAAATATTATTTTTTGTTACTATGGAAAGTTGTGTGCAGTCTTTTTATAATAATTATTTTGTCTGTTGCTGCAGCTTGTTGCCTACTACAATGGAACCACTAAAGAGATAATTTGGTCCCAGACAGAGAAGATCAATTGGCCTGGTGGTGGCCCGCCACTGGATAACCCACCTTGTGTCTTTTCCAAAGACGACCCATCCTGCAATGATGGTATGCAATAAAAACCTCCTGATCCAGCAGAAAAGTAGGGTAGAATCTGACTGACTGTATGAAAAGAAGTAACCCCCTACTCTGCACTGATATTGAGGGAAGATTTATTAGACTTAATTACATATTTCTTCTCGTATGTGCTGTTATCATGGATGCTACAATAATTAATGCCTAGATTTTCTTATTTTTTTCTACCAAAGTGAAAGAGTTAGGCGCAGCAGTCAAAGTGAAATGAAAGTGCTGGGTGCGGTGGTGTTGAAAGCTCTGAGTGGCAGTTTTAGAGTGACGGATGATATAGCGAAGGGGAAAACCAGCGCAATTATAAATGTATTATGGGATGAATGCAGAGTAATGAGTGAAAAGAGTGAAAGAGCAATAAATCTGATTCCATCCTCGAATCTGGGGCCAAGATTTAATTATTTGCAGAGTTGAGAAACTAGTGCCTTTTCCAGTGTTAACTTAAGGGCAAAGAACAATGATGCTTCAGTTTTCAGAAAAAAAAGGAACATTTAGTACAAATTCATGTTTCACAAAATCAAACTAAAGTTTCATTTAAAAGAAACTGTAAGTTTATTCTGTCATTAACACGACAGATAAACCTGTTGAACAAAGCTTTAGCAAGTGTGCTAGCTCTAGTTAAACATTCTTCAAGATAATGTAGAAACTACTGAAGTGAACAGAATGTTAAAGAACTCATACAACCCTCAAATGCTCCCAGAACGTGTCACGCTACCTGTAACAGAAGTATTTCAGGGATCACTAATTTTCCTTTAGCATAAATCTTAGATTTGAATTCTGTTCCAAACAGGCAATGTGAATGTAGCTTAAGCTTCTGCCCATAGCAATTTTAAGAAGAGAGCTATAGTTTGTTTGAGGAAGAACCAATATGGCTAGTGATGAATTCAAAGGAGTCCATCAGCATAAAAATAGAGTTGAAATTGGCACGGCTCTTAAAACACTTGCTAATGACCATTTCTTCTCATGGCTGTAATTTTATGGAATGCTAGCTAAACTGCCTTGTAGCTGGAATATTTTAGAGTAGTTTAGTGTTAACTGTCCTGCAGGTTTTAGATGTTTCCTTGCTGCAACACACATGATCCACATGACAGTTTGTCATCAAGTTCTGCATAAACCCCTTAATAATCCATCAATGATTTGATTAAAGTGTATTGCAGCAGGTAGATATGTAAAATCTGCAGGACAGTGGCACATTTACATGACACTACAAAAATAAAAAAAAACAAATAAACAAAAAAAAGCTGCTGTTTTAATCAAACCAAAACTGGGCTTCAATAATGCACTTTAACTCATTAGTCCCACTAAAAGATATGAAATCAAAGCTATCAATTCTGGTTTAATGTGTTTGGAGACTAAATCACTCCTCTCTACCAGACCAAGATGATCCACGCAAGCTCATCATATCTGACAAAATCTGGTTTAAAGTCATAAAAATTCAATGCCTGTGCAACAAATTTGACTGTAAGCTACTTACAAGATGATCTCCTATAGAGAAAGTTAGAAACAGCAGTATATCTTAAACGTTTTCTCACTTAGTCCATATCCCAATAGTGGAGATATTTGTCAATAACTTGATTTCTCTCCAATGTAATGCAGGTAAACTTATATTATAATTATCATAAGATCAAACTTTCACCATAGCTCGACTGAGGTGTGCATGTAATCGCACTGGGTGTAGGCTGTACTGGGGGTTAAATCATGTCTCCATCTGTACATAATCTTTCCATCAGTGCCAAAGTTAGACCCATTAAATAGACATTACTGCAGAGTCACTTGTCTTAGGAACAAATGCCAATTGTTCTTTCTCTCTTAGAACAAAACCCAGATGTTAGTGGGTGGTTTTGTCCACAATTAAAGGGGCTTAACTTCTGTTTGAATAAGTCTGAGTAATGAGGAAGTCAAGATTCAGTATTTTTCTTTTTAAACAGTATTGGTTATGACTTGTACACAAACCCTGTGCAGTTATCATTCTGCGAAATGTATAATAATAATAAGTTAACAGGTATAGGATTGCCCTGAAACACTTTCTGGGTTGGTTATCGTTCAAATGATAT
The DNA here is from genome assembly GCA_036919955.1 of Melanotaenia pygmaea. Taxonomy (NCBI): domain Eukaryota; kingdom Metazoa; phylum Chordata; class Actinopteri; order Atheriniformes; family Melanotaeniidae; genus Melanotaenia; species Melanotaenia pygmaea. The sequence goes on from JBAFSZ010000021.1 coordinate 22,491,665, forward strand.
TTTCTTTAATTACAACCATCAGTGATTTACAGCAGGTGGTATGATTGGAGTCCATTTGGGCTTTAAATATACATCAGGGAAGCCAGAGCTGTGTTATTGTGTGAAATTGTTGCTCGTGTTTGGTGGTTTGACAAATAGCTTCAGCAGTGCAGCTGCACACCAGGAAGTCACAGCTGTGATTTTCAAAGCACACTTTTTATTTTCAAAGATATAAATGTGGACATCTGTTGAGCATATGAGACTGTAATCTTTTTTTTTTCCTCCTCCTCGTGTTTCCAGGTCATCTGCCAGTTCTGGGTATTGTAGCAGTGGGTTCTGGCTTAGCGCTCATCATTTTTGGAATCTCCAGCTTCCTCATTTACAGGTGAGTTTGATCCCATCGTGGTGTCGCTTCCTGTCTGTGCTTCTTTTAGTTCAAACAAGAGAAATGCTGAGATTTCTTTTTGAAATTTGCTCATGGAAGAAAACTAAAGGCTGCGGAGATAGATGTGTTTGAGACAAGATTTATGGATTGTGCTGCTAGATGCTGGTGTGCTGTTTTTGCAGTGGTTGCTACAGCAACAGCTCAGCAGGTGACAACATTGAAGTAATGGTGAAGTCTGTTGAAGCTGCCAAGTGAGCTCATATACTGGTCATGAATGACTCCCACCCTCTCATACTGATTATTAGTACTGTAGGTTCAATAAATTTATTCTCTTTACACTTCATTATATTAAAAAAAGAGATTTAATGAAATAATTAACACACTAGTCTTCTAGTTAATGTCTGTTTTTCCTCTTTAAGGATTAAATTAGTTTGTTTCAGCCAATTAAAACTTTATAAATCCAAGAAAAGTTTTTTGAATTGCAAAACTAATTTGCAATTACCACCACCTTACATCAATGCTTTCAGTATGAATTCAAGATAATTCAAGGTTTGGCTGTGTCAGCTTCATTTAATCCATTGTTATACATCTTTCTTTGTGTTTCATGCCTGCAACATGAGCTTGAAATGAGGTAAACAAACAATGTTATGTCAAACAACAGGCGGCCATAATCAAGATTTGATATAAAAGCAGAAGATCTGCAGTCATTCATGCGTCGAAAATCATTGATAAGTTAAGAAAACATTTCCTAAATTAATTTTTTCTCCACAACACATAATATTATTAAATGACTTTAGGAATCTGGAGACATTTCAGTGCGTAAAGGAAAAGGATGCAATCTTCGATCCATCAGGCAACACGTCATCTAGAACCATTATCATTTATCAGAGGCTGATTATAATCATATAGTCAAGCAAACAGTTTGGGAAACTTTTGTCAAGCACAACAATATAGTTATATATTGTTATATATATACAAAAAATGTAGCCTCATGTTAACTTTGTCCAGACAAAGTGTTGAGTTCTTTGTGTTTAGAGGCATCAGGGACCGATAAACGTTTATTGTGGTCAGACCAGTCAGTATTCCAGATCTCTCTTGGGGGGTGATGGAAAAAATTAAGCCATGTTCAAAAGACAAAAAGGACAATTTGTGCTGTTCTCAGCAACAAATTTAGCTCATAACAGTCTTTAAGTGGGTTATGGGAGAGACAACTGGTGCATTTACACTTGTGCAGAAAAATCCTGTAAGATTTTAGGTGGACCTATGCTGCCTTCAAGATTCATCGCCTTCACCTTGCAAAACCAAATTCTGCACATATTACAAAAGCATGACTGAGGCTCGCAGTCTGAGCTGTACTGTTGCACATGTTAAGATGTTTGCAGGAAAAATGGGACAATATAACACCTGAAACACTGCACGACTTAGTGTCCTCAATGCCAGAACATCATCAGATATCAGAAATATTACATTATATTAGAGTTGAATACTGAAATACAAAGAATCATGAGACTCTTATTAGAGCTCACTTGCTCGTCAGTTGAAAAGTGACTGTATTTAGAGATTCTGCAAACTACATGTGCAATATTTATGCAGTTTAATGTGCCTTGAATCACAAAATGAAGTGGGATCCAACATTATGTGAATGCTTAAAGAATTTTTCTTTTAATTGCTGCCTTCAAGCTGATTTAAGATGCATTTTCCAATTAAAATTAGGCCCGCTGCTTTTCTAATGGTTTTAACTTTGTGCTCGGCATTCAGCTGTAAAAACAAACCAAAATGAAATAGTTGCAGACTCCCAAGTGGCAAAGTCTACATGTTTATGTTTTACTATTAAGCCTTGTTTAATTACGCAAGAAGTAAATCATGCATGCTCCAAGTAATTAAGCTCCTGGAAGGATTTTTAAACCCTGGTTAATGTCGTGGGTAATATCTGCAAGTAATGAAGGGATATTAATGTTTCTTTCTTTCTTTTCCACTGCTTCCTCAAAGGTGTCTTTACATAAGCAGCTAACGCTACTCTCTACTTACAAAAGCATCGATCTATAAGATAATTTACACATTGCTGCACAACTAACAAATCACACTGGTAATCTGATTACTTGTCTAATACTGCTCATTAACACAAACGAGTGTTAATCACCAGCCAATCAGAATGGATTTTGATCAGAGGAGTGGTGGCAGAAAGATGGAGGAGCAGCTATCCACCCGAGGTAATTCCACTAAATCTGAATCTGAGTTGATCATGCACAAAGTTAAATAACCACCAGATAATTTGATGCAGACGGTTCATTTTTTACTCAATGAATTAGCTTCTTCTTTGTTTTTTATGTTTTTTATGTTTTTTCAGCTCACAGTTCAGCAAGCGCTACATGGTTTCCAGACTAGGTAGCTAGTTTTTCTGGATTCTTGGCTGGTAAGTTTTTTTGCTTGGAGTTCATTAAAATTAAAGAGTAAATAAATAAAAAGGGGGATACGAGTATCTATTTCTGTTATGGGAATTTAACTGGGATACTCAAGATGTATTTGTAATTCAGAACGTTCTGCTTTAGTGCAGCTATATTTAGACCCCTTTACTAAAAGTATTGTCCCAAAAACATATTGTGCTTTAGTTGAGTCAGCTTCAGGCTAAATGTAAAGCTTTTAAAATGGATTTGTGCTTTTTATTTTTCCACACCAAAGGCTAACAAATCACTTCCTGTTGTTGCAGACACCAGAGAGGCTTTGCAGACGGACAGAGGGGTGGACAGCAGCGCTTTTAGCAGCCGCCTTTAAGATCGGCCAGCTGCTGAGAGGCTTTTATTTTCAGAACTTGACCTACGAAAACACCACTAAATGTTTGGAATATTTTATCACGATCAGTAGTTACTCAGATCAGAGTTTCTCAAGCTCAAGGTGTAAATTTACCTGTCTGAAACATTTATGTTTAATCTATATTTTTCTATATAAAAGAAAAAAATATTTCTGAATAATTAATATTTACTGCTGTTTTAATACTACTTTTTAAATAATTAACCAGATCAATTATGTCTTAGGAAATGTAATTTATATGATTTTAGAAGTTGATTGGTGTATTTTTATATAACAAAAGGGTATTTTTGATAATAGACCTGAAAATGTAAGCTAAATTTCACTGAATATTAAACTTAATAAAAATAGACGTGTATTAAATCTTCTGCTTCTTTTTATTGCCTTGCTTGGCAAACCATTTGTGCCTGTGAGCCTCACATCAAGTCAAAGTTTTTTCTTTTAGCTAAAGGAAGATGCTTATTTTCTGGGGTTAAAAAACAGAAACAACTGGTAAAACAAATGTTTACTATAAATCGACTCGTCACTACAGGTTTTTGGGGCTGTTAGGTGATTCGCATGCCCAGTCTTCACATTTCATGGGGCAGCTGTTAAATTCTTTGCTGCGGAGCTTAAGATTAGAGTGGCTGAGCTGTGGGCTGCTCTGGGTTGGTTTTGGATTCTGCTGGGCAGCAGGAGTGTGAGGGGATGTTAAGCAGAGCAGCAGCGACTCTGTTGTTTTAATGAAGGGGGCTGGTCCAGAGGAGGTATTCACAAATGGGACTCATGAAACAATAGGCCCAGTGTGGAGCCGCACACTTTGCCCCTCTGGCTGCCAGAAGTCTCTAAACGAGGCTCTTTAAATAGAAAGGTTTTAGTTTTTTGTTTTCTTGTTTTTTTGTGGTGTGTTTTTGGGGACAAGATGCCTGGGGTGCTTAATGTCCTCAAAATGCTAGAAAAGCATCTGAATCTCTGATTTGATTTGACCTGATGATTTTGGGGCCACTTTGGTTGGAGTGGAAAGGATAGCTAAAACACGTGGATATGCAAACGCTGCAATAATGTCCTGCAGCCATCTGGAAGTGTTTTACACCTTTTACATTGCCTTGGAATGCTTGAGCTCTGCTCGTTTTTCATTTCTAAGTGTTTTAAACCGAAAATGAGTCCCCTAACCCATTCACCGACACAAAAAAAGAGAAGAAAAGCAAGCATGTAAAAACAAACTGAGAAACTCTGCTTTCGAAAACTGTGTTTTATTTTTGAACACGTTCTTGCTGTAAATCATTAAATGTCAAGAAACAGCAGCTCCTCTTAGATTTGTCCCAGATGTGTCGATTTGCTGGAATGCCTCTTCTCTGTGACGCCTGCCTGCCAGACCGACGCTCAGAAATAACACACAAAACGTGTCACAAATAACTGACAAGAAAATTAGGGGATGAATTACTCTAGTTCCGCTGTGCAGAACTTTTTATCTGCATTTGCTGCAATTTATACGCACATGATACACCATAAGAGACAAAAATGATCAAACTAAGTGAATGATGAATTTCCAAACTTTTAAACAAAGAAAGCTTTTTACTCTATTTTTGTCTATATTTCTTTCAGACAGCTGCTGTGTGTCGTATATGCTCAGCTCAAAATCTGTTTGACCTCTTTTATGACTGATGATATATGCACACACACTCTGTAACCTCAAACTTCAGTCTGAAGTGTCCCTTATGGGCAGCACACACATTCGTTCATTACTTTTTCACATTTAATCTTAATTCCTCTGCTTGTCCTATCAAATGTGATGTCTTCAGGCAGTAGCTTGTTATGTTTTGAGTTGCTGTTAGAGGCTATGAGCTAAAGCTAAAAGGAAGTAAAATGGGTGATAAGAGGGCTGAAGGGACGATCAGTTTAGAATAGGTAGGTTGATTTTTGTTCATGATGACAGAGCAAGAGAACTAAATACTGCAAACTTACTGTTATCATGATATTATCATGTGGATATCAGTCATTTTGAATTTTGCATCATTGATTTTGAGGAAAATGAAGGTATGCCACATATCACTGGGTAAAATAAATCCCTAAAATTGAACAAAAACAAAACAGTACAAGGGCTGCACAATAGATGCAAACTATTGCTGTTATCGCAATATCAACATATCAGTATCAAAAAATCAATATCGCATAGACATTTTGATAATACGGAGAAGCACAAGTGTATTAATTTTATACTTCCTCCGCAAAATGTTCAACAAAGATACTTCATACTAAATTTTTTTTTAATATCATGCGTTCCTGAACAACACACAGCCCAACCTCATCAATGAGGAATACATAAATTTGTAGATATAATAAGGAGGCTATCCCTAGGCCGTTATTTTCTGTTGAATAATCTTAATTTAACTCTACACTGACTTCTGTTTTTAAAACTAGACAAAGGCAAATGTTGTTAACTGTAAAAAATAACAACAAAAGTTTGTTAAATGACTAAAGCCAAAGGCTAATTTAGCATCCATCTTGCATCCTGTCTCTTCTCTGAGCTCTCTACAGTCAGTAAAAGTTGATCTGCTGTTGACTCTTGCTCTGTTGCTTTCTCTCGTTCCTTTCCTTGTTTCCTTTTATAATGTTCTTTGATGAATCAGGCATGGTACATGTTTAAAATGGCTAGTGTGTTGATATCCAGTTGCTAGCGGGTGACCCAGTGCTGTAAAGTGATGTGCCAGGATGGGGGAAAAAAAGTTGTGAAGGATGCTTTCTGAGCATCAGGACGCTGCAGGGCAGTGAAGGCTCCAGGAATTTACATAATAAATGTCGGTCTTCCATCAAAATAAGTCAGAAGCACAGATTTTTAAAGTTGGAAAGTTAAGTAGCACTACTTGAAAGGAGGGGTTTGAATTACTTTTAATTGGACGTGTAATATTTCTTTCTCGTCACCAGTAGGAGCAGCACTTAATGTTTACAGGTTGTACTTAGAAGTCCAAGCAAATAATCTTCTTGATTGTTTGATAAGAAAGATTTGACACATTCAGCTGTTTTAGTTATTATGATTGTTATTAATCCTGTTTAATTTAGGCACAGAATAAAGTTAGCAGTTTTTAAGGTGGGAATTCTACTAGGGAACTATTCCATGGGAGAAATAACAGCGACTGGAGTTCGTCTGTTACTGTTTGGACCCAAATGCTGTTTAAAACAGAAAGATATAGGACCTTAATCCAACAGAGAAAGTTTTGTGACTTTTCGGCATGACTTTTCTTCCAGATTGTCTTACAGTTAACAAACTTTGATTTGCTGTTTCTTCCAATGGCTGAACAGCTGACATTTGCTCTTTTAATCATTTGAGCTCATGATCTTTCCTGCCTAATGTCACGTTCCAATCTTTCTTTGAATGGAGTCTTATTTCCAGGAAAAAAGAAAAACTGCATTTTTCCACTTAACTAAACTTCAGCAAGAAGAACATATTGTTCTGTGAATGTAAAATCTCATTAAAATACACAAAAAGTCAACACAAATATAGATGTAAGGGATTCTGTTATCTCAGGAAATACCAGCAGGAATGATGGCAATCGAATGGAACTGAGTAAATGGAGCAGATTTACCCATTATTTATGGCGATTGGCACGATTAAATCCAAATTGCTTAAAATCTTATCAGCGGACTTTGTATAAACAGACCACCAAGACTGTGGATGATTTTTGGTAATTGAATTCAAGTTAGCGGTGTCGTAACCTTGTGGTAAAAACATCAGCTCAGGACATCTGCAGCAATCCCAACCAAAGCAAACTTTTATGAGATGGTCCCTCTGATGTATGTGCTACTGTGTCCGTGTGAGCTTACCATGTGGTTTTTCCTTTTCACAGGAAACTAAAGCTGGAGAAGGAGCTGGCTGGAATGCTGTGGAGGATTCGGTGGGAGGACCTTCAGTTTGAGAGCCCCAACAAATACCACAAACGAGCTGGCAGTCGGCTTACTCTCTCACAGGTAGATGATCTCAAATAGCAATGCTACTTTTTAATTATGCAGTACATGCCTTTAATTCCTGAAACACTGGATCCTCAGCTATCATTCAGGTGCCACTGCAGTAAGAAATCCAAAAATGCCACTAGCACAATGGAAATTGTGTTTTTCCCCGCAAAAGCAAAGCAAGTCTAAATCTTTTGTGAGTTTACACATTCCTGAAAGCTTTCCCAGCGGTGGCTGAGTTTACAGCGGCAGGCGTGCGTTAAATAATTGTTAAAATAAGCCTTTGTCTGGCCACGCTCTCTATTTGCATTATATAATACTTCATCACGTTCCTTAGGTATCAGGTTATGTTGTCTGGGGGCTAAATGCATCTCCTCTGTTTTATCCCACACGTGCAAGCATTCACAGAAAGCACACACACCTTTTTTTTATTACTACTCTGCTCAGTTCCTGGGATAGTGTGTGAGTGGAAAAGATGGCGATATTCCAAACCCATGTATTTTCCAGTGCGCCTAGCGCTGCCAATATTTGCATTCTATACAAGCGTGTACTTGACTGTGCTGGTTGTCTTTGTGCAGCTACCCACTTCATTTTTATTCACCCTGTGTGCATTGCAGACATTTGGCCAAGGTCTCTCACTGGAAACAGAATGCTGAACATTTCACTTACAGTATTTTGTCACTAGATGAACCTTATATTTAATCCTCTTTCCTCTAATCGAAACCTTTTCTTCTCACTTCTTCTTTCCACCTTCTCAGAGAGGTTCCAGCTATGGCTCCTTGATAACTGCTCATGGAAAATATCAGCTATTTGCAAAAACTGGCTATTTTAAGGTAAGGCTTAGTGAGTTCTGACATTTTCAACTCCTGCGCACTCCTTTCCCACCCACACATGTGCACACTCACAGAGAAAGCCGGAGAGCTGGAGAGGCGAGAGAAAGAAAGAGCGTGGGCGAATTTAGGTAGTTGCTTTTAATGTAAGCTGCAGAATGCGTCAATTTTCTTTTTCCCTCTCTATTTTTTTTTTTTTCTGGTTCTACAGTCCCGCCTCGCAGTCTGGACATGAGCATCAAATTGTTGCTGTTAATTTATCCGTGTAAGATGGAGGAGGTGTGAGGAAATGTGACAAAAGAGGCAGCTGAATGAAACAATAATTGTTTTTAGCTGAGTGATGCAGGTTTTTAATTTTATTTTTATTTAAATATTGATTTGATCGTACAGATAATCCTTACAGATTTAATACAAGCCAGAATTGCAATGATGTAATGTCCTTGACAACCAGCAAATCACCCTGCATCCTTTGATGCAGGGTGATTTGCAGGTTGTAGGTTGCTGAACTCTCTCTGCACAATGCTACCTGGCCTTCTCAGCTCCCCTTTCTGCTTCTTATAGAGACTGTTGTCATTTTCTTCTGGTTCAATATTTTTAAAAAATTGAATGCTGCATCTGGGCTGTTGATCTAATTGCTCCTTTTCATTCTGCACACAGGGAAACTTGGTGGCCATCAAGCATGTCAATAAGAAAAGGATAGAGCTCACAAGACAGGTTTTAATGGAACTCAAACATGTAAGTATTTAAGTTTTTTCAATTTACAGCCCTGATTTGCATATATATGAAGTGCATCAGTTTTGAGAAGGTTTTTTAAAGAAAACAAAAAACCATCTGAGAGTCTCATCTAACAATCAAACAGACTGAAAAGAAACATCTGCAGTTGGCTCAAAATGCAGAGAAAGTAACTCATTACTCCTATTTTGATGCCTCTCTTGGGTTTGATTGCTTAATGAATAAAGTTCTAAATCCTGTTAATCACTCATTCAGCATTACAGTAAGTGGATTGGCTGCCAGTAGCTGCTCTGACCTACAAAAGTTTTGCTATACAAGACTGGCAGGATCATTCACAGCCTGCTCTGCTGCAGCGGTATTTTCTCTACAAACTACATTCCTAGAAATGCTAGAACATCTTCTAAAACATAAATCTGTGACTTATTCATTTATTTGAACAAATATAAGTCCAAAGGAATCCTTACAATGTCTTTACTAACCTGATTCACCGTATTATAAAAGCATAAATATATTCAAACAATGACACCAGTAACACACAATAAAAAGATGCAATGACAGAAAGTTTGTATTAAATACAAGTTGTGGACGATTCTATAATCCCAATTCCCAAAAAGTTGGGATGTTGTGCAAAATGTAAGTAAAACATATTTTATTCCTAATTAAACATAAACAACATATCAGACCTTTTATCATTTCATGGAAAATATTGGTTCATTTCTAATCTGATGGCAGCAAAATGTCTGTAAAAGTAGTTCCAGGGTGGTGTTTATCACCGTGTAGCATCACCTCTTCTTTTAACATCTGTCTGTAAACATCTGGGAAGTGAGGAGACCCCGGTTGCTGGAGTTTTAGGAGAGCAATGTTGTCCTGTTCTGGTTTGATGCAGGATTCTAGCTGCTCGACAGTCCTAGACCTTGGTTGCTGGATTTCTGCTTCCATGATGCTCCAGATGTTGTGTACTGGTGAAAGGTCTGGACTGCAGACAGGCCAGTTCAGCAGCCGGACTCTTCTCCTGTGAAGCCATGCTGCTGTGATGGATGCAGGATGTGGTTCAGCATTGTCTTGCTGAAATCTGCAGCAAGACAATGGCCTTTCCCCTTTCAGCATTGATGCACAGATGTGGTAGCTGTCCATGCCATAGGCACTAATGCAGACCCATACCATAAGAGATGCAGCTTTTCACCTGTCAAACTGATAACAAGCTGGATGCTCCCTCTCCTCTTTAGTCTGCGGGACACGCCATCCATGGTTTCCAAAATATTTCATATTTTCATCCATCTGACACAGAACAGTTTTCCACTTTTGTTTTGACCATTTTAAATGAGCTTTAGTCCAGAAAAGACAGCATCATGTTCACATGTATTCTTCCTCACATGATATAGCTTTAATGTGCATTTGTGGATTTCACGTGAACTGCGTTCACACACAGGGGTTTGTGGAAGTCTTCCAGAGCCCATTCAGTGATGTCCAGTAGAGAATCATATCTGTTTTAATGCATGTAGTTTTGACCTTTAGTTTTGTCTCATGTGCACAGAGATTCCTCCTGATTCTCTGAATCTTTTGATATCATACACTGTATAGTGTGATAGTTGGATTTTGCAATTTTATAGCTGTAATTATAATAATAATAATAAAAAAAATTATAAGATAAAAGAATAAGGTAAAAGCAAGGCAAAGACTGGAAATTTAGAATAAAACACACAAAAAAAAACTCAAATAAAAAGTTAATCTGGTAAAAGTCAAGCGAAACAGGTGAGCTATTAGTTTGGTTTGAAAGGGGGGGGGGGGGGGGGGGGGTTTTTGGTTTCCCAGCTGTTTT
>JBAFSZ010000021.1:22517591-22532741 GCA_036919955.1 Melanotaenia pygmaea
TCTCGTTGTACATGTGTATAATGACAATAAAAGGCATTCTATTCTATTCTATTCTATTCTATTCTATTCTATTCTATGCATACTGAAATTTTTCTGCAATCCTCAGAGAAATAATAATGGTGACAATGTGACAATATGAATAATATAAAATATAGATAAACAAAAAAAAATGAATGAGTAAAAGAAAAATAAATAAATAAAAAATCAAAAAACAAACAAGGATTTCCTAAATTAAACATTTACCAAAATAAGCCCAAAATGAAAAACCTCAGTTAAAGCTACATCTGTTCCTCTTGTTATTTTTACAATAACAAGGATACAAAATAAAGAACCCACATTTACCTCTTATGTGACGAGCCCAACAAGTAATGGATCTGATAAAGGTACCAAAGAACACAACACCAAAATAAAACAGATGTTTTTTTAACACAACGTCAAAGAAAAGAAAATAAACATGGAATTCATTCATACTTATAATCATTTAGAGGGGACTCCTTTGTGTTAGTGAAATATTAGTATTACATGAGAAATTGTCATGACACTAACTTTGCACAAATGGTCAGGAAAATTAAAAAAGGATGGTATCGTTCCTTCCTTTAAACCAGTTGACCATCCAGTCCTGTCAAAGTCCTCTGAGTTAAAATGGCGGCTGCAGATGGCTGAAAAGTCTTTCAGTACAAAGTCTCTCCTCCTGAGTGCTGCAACCCATGCTTCCTCCTACATTCATCTTCTAGAAACATCCAAAACTCCATCTGAACATTGCTTAGTTCTCAGTTCTTCAGTAGCTACAGTTCAGCAGTTAAAGTTCATGTTAGCACCATGAAACTGATTTAATAGATAATGTTGACATGACCTACTTAGCACAATTATATGAAGTGGCTGATTGCCACTTAAATCATCTTACTCTATTCATCGTCTTACTAACAAAAACAATTTTTGTTTTCTTGTCCTGACATAAGCCGGTTTCATTTCTGTTAGCTTAAGAAATATGTCAAATTAAACAAGTCCGGTCCACGGTCTGGTTATTAGACACCTCTGGTGTAGACCCTCTTCAACTATTTAAAAGTTAAAAAAAGTAACATGCAGTCGCATTTTTTAAAATCTATTCTCAATACTGAGTATAGTGATATTATGGGCTGTGTACCATCTTCCAAAGAAGGACAAATTTGCAGTTAAATAACCTTTGCAGATTTTTTTAAAATTTCCTGTGATCAATATAGCCACCCTTTCCTTTCTAAAACTACCTTAAACCTGCCATTTGTGTCAGTGTTTCGAGGTAGTTAGGATCAATTTTCAGTGAAGCAGCAACCGCTGTCCCTCAGCTGCCATTTAAAGAACTGTTCAGTCTTCTTTCTTTGGAAATGTCACATTTCAGAAGGGTCGATAAGTTCTTGACAGGGCTGAAGTCAGATGAGGAAGGGAGCCATTATCCTGTCGTCTGACTGGCTTGCCAGGCTGTGGAGTTCTTCTTGAATGTTGCACACTTCCTTCTGTAATACTGCTTAAAGAAGATATGTCCTCAAAGCTGGATATGGGTGTAGGAGTTGATTTACAATCCATCTCAAACCAAAAGCCTTCCTCAGTTTTTGACTTTTCTGTCTTAGATGTGTGACGATATCTAATAATTCTGCACATTTAGATATGGTTTCAATCACCACTTTCAATCAAATACATCAACTCTATAAATATGTCCAGAAGGGTTGCACAATAAGTCGGAAATAGTTTAAGCACAGGTGTATTATTAGGGGTGGAATACCAGTTAACTAGCATGCACAGCCCTATATGTCATTCAAGTCACTTTTAGCTGTAATGTAATCTGCTGTCTGGCCTGCTTAAGACACTACATTGTAATATAAAAATGATTTAAAACCCATACCCACCCTATCTCACTCTGTATTTTTTTTTTTTTTGGCCGACAATTGATGGCTAAATTCATTGTCAACTATTTTTATTGTTGACAACGTCGACTAATCGTTGCAGCCCTAAACATTACATGAAGAGTTTTGGTCTTTGTGATGCTTGGCGCTCACAAAGGCTGGTACAGACGTATGTTTTTTTTTTTTAATCTGATGAGATATTTTTTATCTGTTAGAGACCTCACACATGAAAATAAAAAATCAGGCATTTAACAGTTTTATTGTACTGTGTGTGGTGTCCTCCGATAATCTAAGCACAGAACAACACACACATAACGATTCTGTCCCGCAATGGATCTAGAATCTAGTCCTCTGAGCCAGAAACCTTGTGTGATCAAATGTGATCTAATAAAAACTAAGAAGAACCATGGCAACAGCCGGAAAACACAACACCCAGCATGGAAGAGGATATACAGGAAGAGGGAATGATGGTGGTCTTCGGACTATTGTTAACAGAACTGAAAAAAATAACACACTGGAAATGGCGTGAACTCAGACTTTATATCCTTGTTCCCCAGTCGACTCGCTCTCTAATTGGCTACATTCTGCTCCGCGCCACAATCCACAGTCACAACTCCGGAGTCGTCGGCTTTTCCCACACGGAAAATTTTTGGTTGTGTTTTTTTTTTTTTTTTTTTTAACATGTTCAATGCTTTCAATTGTCGACCACAACCCATTTCGTAGCTGATTATCTGCATAAATTCAGTCTTAAAGACACCTCAGACCAAATGATCAGTTTATAGGAAAAATTGTATAAGATTTGGGTTATTATAAGTTAGTTGCCGTCCTTGGTCGGGAAGGAGCAAAATCCGGACAAAAGCAGCCCGATAATCTTTATGTGTGTACCTTGTTTAAGTTAATACACCTTCTTTTCTTTAATTCAAGATTCTTTTTCTAGATTAGATTATTTCTTAACTAGCAGCTGGCTGATGAGTGACATTGCACAAGTCTTTCTTCACATATTGCTAGTCACATTGTCATAAAAATCAATATATTGCATGTTGCATATTTTTCCAGATACTGATTAGCCCTAATGTCCTACAGGCTTTAAAATTTATAGTGTGGAGTTGGAAAGCAAGCATAGAGATGTTCATGAAGCTGGATAACACATTATTGTCTAATCATAACTGTTTAAACACATAGAACAGTCAGGAATGAGAGAAACACAATTACTGTAAAATAGGATATGAGCAGCAGTCTCCCGTATTACAACCCAACGCTCTGTCAACCCCTAACAATCTCTAAACATCAGCTTGATAGGGAGAATTTTATTTAACATGGTGGCTGTAAAAAAAACAAAAAAAAAAAACAACTACAAACATATATGTGCTAAAAAGGTGCAGATGTGGCCTAAAGAACAGGTGTTTTCAAGCGACTGTGCAGTTTGAGTTGTCTGTATGTTTTCCCTCCCAGCTAGACCTCTCAGCTGTTAGCTATGTAATTCTACACAGGATGAGTCTGGTGATGTATAGCTTTCCATTTGGAGTGGCTTGAAGTAGAAAGCTCCATATGATTGATAACATCACAAGCACTCAAGGATGCTCTTGACAGCTACGTGCAAAGTCCCTCTTCATGTGTACGAAGCCTCAGAAGCCTGCACCCTAATGCACTGTCTGCTGGTTATTTTCATTAAGTAAATGCACGCTGTTGACATGACGTGATGGATGGACTGTTATTTTTGGTGTGTGAGTGTAAGCTTGGCCTTGAAGGGCACACTAACAAGAGGGGTGTTCAGGAGTAAACGGCTTGGTTTAACCCACCCAGGGAGCTGCCACGGTGCTCGCCATGAATAGCTGACCTCTTACTGCGTGCATCTAGTTAACCCCAGTGGCTATACTTAGAGATGATTGTTTATCATCAGTAGTAAAAATAATTATTTTTTACTAATTCGTTCTGTGTGCAGTATTAAAATGTCTCATTACGTTTTCACAGCCAGCCTCAGCTACGTAATAGCAGGAAGCCATCACAGCACAGTGCTTTCCTTACAGTATAACCAAAACACAACTCAGAAACAAAGGAGAACTACGGGCATCTAACAGTTTATGTTCTTTCTTCTTGACGGTGCTTCATAATGCCATTTTAAATAGAGATTTAATCAACAACAAGAAAATATGTTGCTCTAAACAAGGAGCCATTCCTGCTTTGTTTTTATGCCAGGTCACACGTGAAGGGACTTCTTTTTCTTCAATCAACAGATTGCAGTGTGTCAAGCTCTACCCTTTTGGGTTGGTTCGATTAGAGTGATACCCCATTGGAAGGACCCCAACAAAGTGGGATGGATCTGGTCGGATATTAGGGTACCCTTCCCAGTTTTTACATGTGGAAACACAAAGAAATGCATCCCGCCCCGACCTGCACCCATCGGTTGAAGCAGGGATATGGTGATGTATATAACCCTGTGTTAAAAGAACAGTGTGGCCCCTTTTAAGAGCTGAAGAGGAGGACATACGCACAGTGCAGAAGTCAGAGCAGTAGGGGGGCAAGGGAATGTCAGAGCAGAGAAGGTTGCTGTGAGAAGCTTCTTGTTTAGTGGTGAATGTTTTGCTACAAGCTTTAGCAATAAACACCACACAGCTCTTCTAGTTACAGCAGAGTCCTGTGTCTGCTTCACCCCTGTTGGGTAAAGTGAAGGGAGCCTGAAGCTAGCTGCAGCTTTACCCAGTAGGCATCGCCTCTCCACCTGGGGGCGGCTTTGTTCGGCAAGGTAGAGCGGTCGTCTTGTAACCCGAGGGTTGCCGGTTCGATTCTTGGCCGAGTAGAGTTCATGACGAGGTGTCATTGGGCATGACACTGAACCCCTAATTGCTCCTGATGGGTCGTGGTTTAGCGCCTTGCATGGCAGCTCCTGCCATCAGTGTGTGAATGTTTAGTGCAGTGTTGTAGTAGTAGCAGTAGTGCAGTTCACATAGCATAGGAGACGCCCCATCAATGCAGCTAACCTGGGTTTGATCCTGATGTCTCCTTGGCCCCCTTTCTCATTTACCAGCTGAACAGCAGAGGACACTAGAGCCCACACAATGTTTAAAATATAACAATGCAAAAACAATTGTTCATGGAACACACTCAATGTACAAATAGCATCTCATACACATTTTACAATTTCCACATGAAGATAGAGTATTTGTTTTCATTTCATTATTGGTGATGTCATAATGACATTGTGACTAATTGATTTTGAAAGGCCCCAATAGTTGACTTCAGAAATCACCTAAAGTGCCCATCCCTAATCAGTATGCTAGTATAGAAAATATATAAAAGTAAACTTTTCTCAAAGACTCAAACTACTTAAGTGTAAGTAATTTCATCGAGCATCTGCAGATCACAATGTGGTCAAATGCCAACAGACTCCACCTCAGTTTGGTTGCAGAAGCTAAATCTGTTCAAGAGTTAAAACTATTTATTTTATTCTTTCTTTATTGTCATGTTTGATGGGTATTAGCATCATATTCTGAGTGTACTATTTGACTTTTTCTCTCTGGGTTATACTTAAATTTCAGTGTTTTGCAAGTTCATCCTTCCAATGAACTAATTCAAAGTTTAGTTCATTTCAGTTTTAGGTTTAGAAATTTAGATTAGGTTTTCATTTTCACTAGGTTTAGATTTAATTTCTGTACTAGGTTTTAAATACGATCACACAAAATAGATATGCATGTGGAACAGATGTGTGGACAGATTTTTGTGTGATTTGTGTGTATTTTTTCTTTTAGTGGTCTAAAAAACCATTTTCAGTGTAACAGAAGGTCATTCTTTGTCAAACATCTATTTTCAGCTTTTACAAAAAGAGAAATGCTGCAAAGTCTATAAATATTATAAATAGATCTACTCTCACTGGACAGATGCTTTATTTCCACATCTTTACAAATTAGAAGCTGAAGAAGCTGATGTTACAACCTGTTTTTTAAGTGCATGTGGACATAAGTCGTACAGAAATATTAGATTTAATTTTCAGACAATAATTAATACTTCCATAAATAATAACAAGGAAACAAGGTTTGTGATGTGGATGCTGCATCTGCAGCTTCTCTGCAGCTTCTTTGCACCTGTGTCGCCGCGAAGCGTTGCTGGTTTGTTATGCTGAAGTGCATCATGGGTAACTTTGTGTGAATTAGGTGTAGCACTGGGAAAATGTAGGCAGTGACTGATGTGTGACCTCACACAAAATCTGAAGGAGTTCACATTCAAGTTCTTTATTTGTAAATACGTTTCATTCAGTTGAACTTTCCCAGAAAAACAAACGTGTTCAATGGTTGCGTTCTTTTAAATTCGTTCATGCGCATGTTAAAGTTGTAGTGTGGCAAATATCGGATCTGTTGCCAAAAATGTGATATGTTTCCTTTCTGTGTTTGAATTAATGCAGAATGCAGTGAAAATAAGAATCATGTAAAACGAACCATTTATATTTACAGTTACAGACGCCTATGATCATGCTGGTCGTACAACAGCGTAGCGAAACAACCATGTAAACAGAATAGTTTCCATTTCTATGACAAAATATTTATTCAAGCATAAAAGTGGGATGGCCAGACATTGCATCTTTTTCTATTTATTTGTCATTTTTTTGGTCAATTTACAAAACAGGAAAAACGTGTGTTTATGGTTTTAACTTGTCAGTAATGTATATTTTCTTTTGGGATTTGATGATTTTTGTGTTTTAGGGCCAATATGTTAATAAAGAAGTTTAAAGTGAAAAAGTTAATTATCAGATCATATATGTGTAATTATGCTGAAACAATGGCAAAAATAGTTATTGTAAATAATTTATACATAGTCTATAAAGGCAAAAAATATTTATTTAAATATTCTGTTGGTTGCTTTCTAGGGTTTTACCACCAGGTATCACAAATTTTACACATTGTTCCTTTAAAGTAAACCTTTAGGGAATTTTACCTGCAGTTATTGTTACTCCTTGTTATGTTTAACTTAATTTTCATTTCACCTTTAAGATTTTTAAGAATTTCATTATACAAGCAGTTAGCAGGTATCATACCAGCCTTTCCTGTACAGGTTGACATTAGAGAGGCATTTAAAAGTTTTATTTCTTTAATATTTTTAGCACTATCAATTATTTGTTAAGTTAAAAAAAAAAGAAAATGCCAAAGTTTAAGTAGGCAGTTAGGCTGGTTATGCTCCTAAAAACACCTTTTTTGGCAAATATCAGAGACTGTGAACACTTTTGTTATGAAAAGTCTTTAAATTCTTGTCAAAGGTATCATGTAATTATTATTCGTTTATAATACATCATTTAAGACATTCTACTGTTTTTTTTTGTTTGTTTTTTTTTTGTTGTTAACAGTTGTTTTGGGATGTATGCTGCCATGAACATTAAACTATTAAACTATTTTAAAGTTAGCATCATCTGGCCTGTTTCCAAACAAGTTGGCAAGCAGAAATAAAGTGAATGTAATCATCTGCAAATAATTAACCCTGGAATTTAAATGGGATGATTTATTAAAAAGTGTTTGGGGGGAAATCGTGAAAATAGGTGTGATCTTTTCTGGACAGACGTGTCATAAAGTTGTTTTCAGCATTACTTTTACGTTACATCTTTGTTACAGATATAGATGCCTGTAATATTGGGTTAAGTATGCAGTATGTGGCCTGTGAGCTTACATTCAACGTGTTGATACTCATCAGTCTTTCATGTCTCACTCTGATATTTGTTTCTTTAAATTTAAACAACATGTGGGAGTGTGTAGGTCGTGTGACCCAGTAGAAACCGGCAGGATGCCAGACACTGATGCTTTTAGCTGCCACAGTGTCGTGCATGACTCACCCGTTTGCTCCGATGGAGTAAATGTATTTGTGTACACATAAGCAAATGAATGTAGAAATGCCATGAGACACAAACATTATGCAAAAAACCAATTATATAATAGTAAAAACCTGCAGGAAACGCGATTGCAGTAATAATCTTGAAATAAGGCCTAGTAATATGAGTCAAGCCTTTTTTCCATGTGTACCAAAGGCCTGGGGTTTTCTAGACTTGGTATGGAGGGGCTGCAAGTGAGAAAGCAAACATCTGAAGGATTCATTCTACAGTAAAGTCCACACCCAGATCGTTTCTCTAGAGATTCAAATGTTCAAATGTATGTAAGATGCTTTTGTTGTCAAAGAAAAAGAAGTAGCCCATAAACTGTTGAATGGTGCAGCGGACAGTTATTTCCTGAACAGTATATATCTAGAAGTAATTCACACTGGTGGTCATGTTGGGACATAAATCGTAAGTCTGACACTCTATGAAAGGCCTGAAAAATGATAACTTTTACTTGCTTCATTAATGTACAGCTGAAAGAAGCTGCTAAAACAAGGCCAGTCTCAGCAGAAATGAAGTAAGAATTATTGTCTGCATGTGCAATACATTATTATTTTCAAAATTCAGTCTTAAAAGTTGTGATGATTGTGTTTTGAGGCTTTAATGTGAGCCACAACCAATGAGCATTGGTTGTTGAAAGGAAGTGGTTTCACTGATTGTGGAAGTACAAAAAGTGAAAAGACTGTGGGAATGCTGGTGTTGGAAAGGATTAGCTAGTATATCAAGAGGTTTAACTTCAACCCACCAATGCCTCCTTTTCCTTATCGTTGGTGTCGCTGTCAATGGTCCATGTCCATGTCATCATGCCCTGACAAGAGTGGAAACATCATCTATAGCCCAACATGAGCTCTATCATAGTAGAGATAAAATGTATTTTTTTTTATTATTATTATAAAACTACTACACATTTTTCCAATGTACTAGCTATTTATTTTATGCATGTATTGACCTTGAGATCATATTGCAAATGCAATAGGAAAAGGAAAAAAAAACAAGACAGAGCAAGAGATAGAAACTTTGGACTGACTTTTACTGGCTGAAGGGGTCCCAGAGAAGAAACAGGATGCAAGACAGATGCTAAATTAGCCTTCATTAAGGGGCACCAAAGTGCAAAAAAGAGTGTATAGTTTACTCTTCAATGAGGATGTGGGTGCTGCAGACCCCTCCCCTGTCCAAAAGCATTCAGAAGAGGCTTGTTCCTCACACAGCAGAGCTGCATTCAGAGCAGGAGATCATCACCTCTGTTTCTTGATCAGGCTGCAAATTAAACGTACATAACTGCTGCTGGATGATCCTGCGCTGGCTTACTGTCAGATATTGATGTTTATTAATGAAGAGTGTGGGCATAAACATTTGAAAAGTGTTGTGACATGTTGCAGGCTCCTAATTAAAAAACATCACACTTAATAAATTAAACTTAAAAAAAACAAATAAAATATTGACTGCAGAATTAAATTTTATTTATTTATTTATTTGCAGTTCTAAACATTTTTAGGTTGTCTTTTCTTCATTTTTTGCGTTTCTCACAACGTCCCTCTCCATGGTAGCATCCATTAAAACTGTATGTACTAGTGATGGGATGCTCGGCTCTTTTCAGATAGCCGGCTCTTTTGGCTCCCGAATGGCTCTTGATTTAGCATCTTTTGTAGCCCCATAGTTTACATTAACTTCTCAAAAATAAATGGTAAATGTATTTGTTGCATTATTTATAATCTATTCTAATTTAAAGTTTAATTTTTCACAAAAAATTGTTGCCACATAGTTTGTTTATAATTGGTGAATAATCGTGATTAATAATCGTGATTACAATATTGATCAAAATAATCATGATTATTATTTTGGTCACAATCGTGCAGCCCTAGTGCTCAGTGTGAGCCTGCTTTCATCTGTGAAGAGCACAGGGCGCCAGTGGCAAAGTTGCCAATCTTGCCGTTCTCTGGCAAATGCCAAACGTCCTGCACGGTGTTGGGCTGTAAGCACAACCCCCACCTGTGGACGTCGGGCCCTCATACCACCCTCATGGAGTCTGTTTCTGACCGTTTGAGCAGACACATGCATTTTTGTGGCCTGCTGGAGGTCATTGTGCAGGGCTCTGGCGGTACTCCTCCTGTTCCTCCTTGCACAAAGGCAGAGGTAGCGGTCTTGCTGCTGGGTTGTTGCCCTCCTACAGCCTCCATGTCTCCTGATGTACTGGCCTGTGTCCTCGTTGTGCCTCCATGCTCTGGACAGACACAGCAAACCTTCTTGCTACAACTCACATTGATGTACCATCCAGGATGAGCTACACTACCTGAGCCACTTGTGTGGGTTATAGACTTTGTCTCATGCTACCACTAGAATGAAAGCACCACCAGCATTCAAAAGTGACCAAAACATTAGCCAGAAAGCAGGAACTGAGAAGTGGTCTGTGGCCACTACCTGCAGAACCACTCCTTTATTGGGGTGTCTTGCTAATTGCCTATAATTTCCACCTGTTGTCAATTCCATTTGCACAACAGCATGTCAAATTGATTGTCAATCAGTGTTTCTTCCTAAGTGGACAGTTTGATTTCACGGAAGTGTGATTGACTTGGAGTTACATTGTGTTGTTTAAGTGTTCCATTTATTTTTTTGAGCAGTGTATTTTATTTGACTCTGAACAGAGATAAACAACAGAGCACCAAAATAGCGAATTCAGATTAATAAAAAGATTGAATAAAACAGTTTGTTCATTTAAAAAAAATTAATTTCTAACCTAAAATTCGGGGTTTAGTTTGACCATTTCTATCTTTTTATAGTAACATTATACTCATTAAAAGTAGTACTAACATCACATCACCTTTTTTTTTTTCTTTTGAGTTTTATTTTCTCAGAGTAATTACCAAAGCACGTCTAAAGCAGATTTGTGTTGTCTGTGTTTGCATGTGTGTTGCACAGGGAGGGCAGCACCAGTATTCTTAACAACCTGCTGTCCAGGATGGAGCAGTACGCCAACAACCTGGAGAACCTGGTGGAGGAGCGAACACAAGCATACCTGGAGGAGAAACGGAAAGCCGAAAATCTCCTCTATCAAATTCTACCACAGTAAGAAAAACAGACTTTTTTTTGCCACTTTACAGTAGCCCTGCCAACCACAAGCTTAAAAGCTCCAATTAGGTTGAACCCAGCAAGCGGAGTGAATTACCAACACGTCCAAATGATACTGTCAGCTGCTGAGTTTTTGTATTAATTAAAGACCCAGAGTCGCTCTCAACTCGATGCATTTTATGACTAGAAACACATCTCCCTGTGGTGTGATCCCATGTGGACAAAAAGAGATAAGAGAGCAGAGAGAGCTGTCAGGCAAACTGCTCATTAAGGAGAGACAGCAGAACAGGCATGATAGTGAGTTTAGGCGATCATACCACAGCAGCAAATCCACTCTTTCTCTATCCTTTATCCTCTTTTCCTCCTTCCCCATCCCCCAAAAGAAGAGAGGCCTGAGAGAACGGACAGATTTAATTTCTCACCACACATGTGAATTAAACAAACTGACCTCCGCCATGCTTCTTTTTGCCTTTGGGATCATTTGATTAAAAGAAAATTAACATGAGCAGAGATAAAAACTGACATGTGGGACTAATCAAAGTGGCCAGGCGTTCAGCCAAATGTCTGAGAACCTTAAACATCTTGTCTTTGTTTTTGTCTTTAGTTTCATAATCCTTCCTTTCTCTTTTTAAACGTTGTTTTTGAGCAGCGTGACTACCTTGACCTCTCTGTCTGTATGCAGTTCTGTTGCAGAGCAGCTAAAAAGGGGTGAGACGGTGCAGGCAGAGGCATTCGACAGCGTCACCATCTACTTCAGCGACATCGTCGGCTTCACATCCTTGTCTGCGGAGAGCACGCCGCTACAGGTACAGCGCTATCAAAGCGTTTCTGCTAGTGATTGATTATTACTCTGCATCTCACTTTTTCTGCTTATGAAACTTTCGTCAATGTCTCCCGAGGAAAGCCTGTAAAAATCTTTCATCGTGATCGAAGTTGTGGTGAATTTCCTTTCTCTGCTTGTGCATTAAAGTTCTCATGAGTATCGGGTCTCTACCTACAGTGTGGCTCATAGTGTGTGTTTTCCCACACACAGACTGTGACTCAAAATAGTACAGTTGTTAGATAGAAGAGTATGTTGACGCAGAGTTGAGTCACATCATCTTCCTCTCACTCAAATACCAAAGCGAGGTCTTTAAACTTCAGGCATCATCTGGCACCGGGTCTTAGGTGCTGATGGGTAATCTCACACCATCAGATGAAGTGGAATCAGCCTGAATACAAAAGGTTGTTCCTCTCATCTTTGCCACACTTTATTTCTCAGGCAGTGTGGAAGGATCAGGTATGCTAGGCTAGAAAAATGATAGTAAAATAAAAGAAATATGGCAAATACAATGTAAAGACAACTGCTTACAACCTCATTATCGTGTACATGTAATATAAACCATTCAGTACATACAGCTTATAAGAGAGGAGGAAGCCAGAAAACAGTGTTAAGTACCAAATACCCTCTAGTCAATCAAAAACACCCTGACCTGTCATTGTAGTCACCACACTGCACCCAAACAGCCATTTTAAGCATCTCTTGCAGCCAGTACTCACTCTAAGTGTAGTTTGTGAACATACAGTGTGATAGATGTCAGTCTAAAAATGTGTGAGTGATCTGCTTCACCCTCAGAAGATTTCTGCTACGAAGGACCTCCATTAGCTACAGCTCATTGCTACTGCTTTTCTTCCTGGGGGTCCAACACAATATCCATTCACAAAAATTACACAAGTTTGTGAAATATATCCAAAATCCATCAATTTACACACACACACACTTAAATTAAAACTGATAAATTTCATGACCATCACTGGTCACATCAATAAAATGTTATTACCACTTTTTAATTACATATTTGCACATAATTACCAGTTATCTATACAATAGTCACTATAGTCCTTTTATCTTTAACCCATTTATTATTTACTAATTATAGCAATGTCAATACCCCAGACATACTTTATATAAGCATTACTATCATGATCATAATAATTTTTTAGTTTTATAGTAGTTTATAGCACACAGCAAACTGATGGAAATTCTTGGCTATAGCCTCTTTTTCACACAAATCTACTTGGCTCTACTCAATTTGACTCAGCTCTACTGAATTTGGCTTGTTTTCCATTACAGTTGAATACCACCTCAATGTGGATGTGGTCGTCATAGCAAGGCGGCCCAAAAATCTTGTGTTGTCATTTGTATGCGACACAAACACAACAATGGAGGATAGTCAGGTGATGGTATACACACTGTTCAGTCTGTGGCTTGTAGTCTGACTGAAGGTTTGAAACTGTGAGACGAAACACTTTGGCGATGGGAAAGAGAGTTTGGCGGGAATCATTTTCTTTACACATCCAGTGACATCACTCCCCAGCCAATCAGAAGCCTGAAGTCTGTTTTCAGCTTAACTCAGCTCACTTTGAAGCTCCAAGTCGGGGCTTCAAAGTACCTGGTATCAGGTGCCACTACTTAATGGAAAGCCCTACAAACTGAGTTGAGGAGGTACTAATGGAACAGGACCACTTACTGACCTCTTGTTAAGGCATGATCTCATTGCGAATCATACCGCTGAACACATCCAGGTACATAAAAACAGTCAAAAACTAAAAAGTCATGTAGTCATTTGTTCCTTACATACTGACAAACCCTTTCAGGTCATTCCTGTATGTTTTAACTTATTTAAGGCTAACATCAAGAACTTCTGCTTTTATGGGCAGAATTAAAAATTTCTGGGGAACTGGGAAAAAAAAATAAAGATGCCAACAAGACATTTCAGCTTATAGACCACTTATAAGACCTAAGCAGCCATAAACAAGATGATAGAGCTGTGTAATGTTAATGATAATGATTACTATTTATCACTTAATCACTCATATGCTTCACTCATATGTACACACACTAAGTTTAGTGTTGTTGTTTTTATGTCGTTCATGGTTTTTACAGTTTGTCTTCCTGCAGGTGCTCCTGATGATTGTCTGCTGTGTTTTCTTATAGAGGCCGTAGGATGTTTTCTTTTTCTTTACCGGTGTCCCAGCTAGTTGCCCCGTTTTTTGTTTGTGGTTGTTTTCTATTACTTGTATCTTTGTCTCCTCTTTCCAGTTTTTCTTCTCGTGTTCTCCATAAATGTCCTTTTGGCAAAGCAAATTTGTTCACCACAACACGGCAGCCAGACCATCATTCTATGATGCTGGACAGAAAAAGTAAAAAAAAAAAAAAAAAGTAATCTACGGATATCATTTCTCATAAATGTGTATATCAGCAAGTCAGTGGCAACCTTCCAGTGAAAGACATAATGAAAAAGACTGTGATGATTTTAAATGGTTAAGTACTGGTTTGGCTGGCATGTAGGACACGAATAAGCTCTAATATCGAAATCTCTTCTTTCTCTTTCTACAGGTTGTGACATTGCTGAATGATCTGTACACATGCTTTGATGCCATAATCGATAACTTCGATGTGTACAAGGTGAGTCAGACACAAAGAATGGCTCATTACAGAGATGCACAACAGCAAAATGTCAAGAAGAAGCTTTTCTGATCTTTTTCAATGGGTCCTTTAGGTGGAGACAATCGGTGACGCCTACATGGTGGTGTCCGGGCTGCCGGTGAGGAACGGCAAACTTCACGCCAGAGAGATCGCAGGGATGTCGTTGGCTTTGTTAGAGCAGGTCAAAACGTTCAAGATCCGACACAGACCAAATGACCAGCTGAGACTCAGGATAGGCATACACACAGGTAAGTCTATGTAGAAGTGTTCATAATCTCTATGAAGGAGACAAATATAGCTTCTTATTGACAGAGCTAATGCCGTTCGTGTGCTGAATGAAGCACAAATGAACAATCATTTATTTTCTCTCTGAAGCAATTTCTGAAGCTGAGTGGTTTTCACTTTCTGTCTCCAAGATAAAATTATTCACAGCAATCATAAATAAGAAGGGTTTCTGTGAACAATAGCTGCTCTCATCCACATCAGATCTTGTGTCATTTTTTCTTTTTTTTTTGTTGATGTCTTTTTTTCCTGACAGTCCCATTACTAATTGCAAAATATATTTAGTTTCCAGACCAACTGTCAGAAAATCCAGTCGATGTCCATACCTGTTAAAATGAATTGATTTCCAGTGCACACTTATTTTCTCTCTTCAGCAATAAGCTCTTCTATAATGTACCGCCTTTTGTATAAATAAATAAGTAAATATCAGCAACTAAAACACATTGCTGTGTTTTTGTGTTCTTGACTAATAAAATAAAAATAAATTCATGAATTCAAGCATACATGATTAAAAATATAAAGAATAACAAATAAATACATAATGAATATAATAAAATTTATTCCTGTAATCCCACTAATATATATATATATATATATATATATAT
>JBAFSZ010000021.1:22532754-22544394 GCA_036919955.1 Melanotaenia pygmaea
ATATATAACATTGTTATGAGTGATATTTATATAAAAAATCTAAAAATAAATAAATGTAAAGAGACCATAACAGTAATTAATTAAATAACCTGTATCAGTAATGACAGAAATGAATAAAATTCATTGGCTCATCTATGCATAAATCCAGAATAGAGAATAAAATAGAGTGCAGAAAGTGCAGCCTCCATTATAATCACAGCCCTGAGTAAAGACTACCCATCGTTCTAACCTCAATGGTGGAAGATTCTATTGCGAGACACTGTATGAAACCATTTTAGTTTTAACTAAATGCACCCACAGTGAGCATCAAACAAACAGTAGACAGTTGTGATTTCAATATGCTTACACAGAGTGAACATAAACACTTTTAACATCCTGTGTCTGCGTCCTGGAGTCTGATGTAATTTTAAGAGGTTTGTTACTGAGTATTTAGCCTGTGTCAACTCATGGTAAAAGTGTTTGTTATTATTCAGATACTTGACATGCAGAAGTGGTTCATTAGAAGTGGATGGGACTGTATTTTGCCATTGTAAAATGTGACCAAATTTAGCTTGTGTTTTGTAGGTCCAGTATGTGCCGGTGTAGTTGGGCTGAAGATGCCCAGATACTGTTTGTTTGGAGATACTGTCAACACAGCATCCCGAATGGAATCCAATGGAGAGGGTGAGTCTAGCTGTCACTGATACTGCTGTTTGTTCTGGTATCTTCCTCACTGCAGTACCTGCTGGATGCTGCATGTCTCCACATAGATTTTCACCAGTGAGGATCATGTTTTACACAAACTGCTGTGTGCAGCTCAGGATCATCATCATCATATTAATATTATTCTGCTATTCTTTCTTAGTCCATGCTCTGTTTCCTCATTGATGTTTCTAATATATCAATAAACATATTTATATAAGTTATAAGTTTTCCTCGTTAGTGGCCAGATAGGGACAAATCTATGACTGTTTGCTTTATAATATTACAGCCATAATTATTCAGGTTTTCATCTTTATTTTAACTCAAACTGAAAGGTTTGTTGAAAAGTAAACACAGCAACAAATAATATTATCAAAGCTAAACACTATATGACTAAGCGTAACACGTTGCCTCATACTAGGACCTGGTAGGCACTAGATTTTCTTTCCAGAACTGAAAAAACTACTGTTTTCACATGATTTTACCTTGACATTTCTTCCCCTAACTAGCACTGACAGTAGTCAGTCTTATGAAAGCATGGTTGGGTATTTTGTGAGTGAATCATCAGATATATTGATTACTGAGTCCCTTCCTGTATTGTGCATCCTCTGGTAAATAATTGATAGCGCTTACAGCAAAGGGCCCTTAGCCAGCGATAAACAGCACAGCTTACAGCTTCATAGCCAAGAGTCAAGTCTCAAATCCTGCACTGTGTGCATTAATTGAAAAGAACAAGGCAGAATTTTATCACTATTTGCGTTCAGGTTCTGGTCTCTGGTGTAACTGAATGCATCGGCTCATCTTATTCTACAGCTGTCTCCCCAGTTTTATGTGCAGATGGTGGAACCATTTCGATTTAACACTCTGAAAATGTTTTTTTTTTCCTGACAGCCTTAAAGATCCATGTGTCCTCAGCTACCAAAGAAGTGCTGGATGAGTTTGGCTACTTTGGCCTTCAGTTACGAGGAGATGTGGAAATGAAGGTAATATCCCTGCACTTGCTTTAAAAACTACCTGCCCAAGTCATTTAGCTTCAGATTTCAGACTTCAGCACAAACTTTAAAAAGAAAATAAGCAGCATTTGACATTTGGTGTTTAACCATCTGAACCATGGGCCTACTGTTTTTAGACCTGTTCTTAAAAAATTGCATGCCCATAATGAAATAAGTCTAAATCTGCAACTACAAGGTCTATTTGAATACTTTTTGAGTCATAGTAAAGAGAATGTGTGTTAGATTTGAAGGCATGTAAATATCAGTAGCATGTAGCACAAATTAAAAGTTTCAGGCTTGCCTAAAAGAACAAATCACATCAGGCAGAGATGTTCACAAGTCCTTTATTGCAAGTCCAAGTCAAGTCGCAAGTCACTTTTAGTTGTAATGAGAAATTTTACATCCGACGCCTGCTGTCAGGTCTTTAGAAGACTGCATTAAAACATCCGAGGAATTTAAAATCCATACTCAGCCTTCATTGACCAATATGCTGCACTTTAGTGCAGCACCACCAACAGTCCTGCAGGTTTTAGACATTTTCCTGCTGCAACACACGTGATCCAAATAATTCCAAGTTCTGCACCAACCTGCCACTGTTTCCACTGCTGTTCCTCTAAGCTAGTTGCTAACATAGATGCTAACATTAGCTTCATATTACAGTGACTAACCTATGTAGATGTGTTTTAAGGTGGATGACAGTGGATGAAGTAGATCCAGCATTCTGGATTTTTATACCACAGACATTGCAGTTTGCTGCTAGTATTTTGGTAACTCTAAGTTTTTAATACTCAAAGTTACAAACGCTTTAGCAACAGCTGTGTTCACCAGCGCTGCGTGTGGCATTACGTCAGTGTTACGTCTGAAGAAATGACAGCAGACAGGAGATCGAAACTGAGAGATGATCATGACAAAAAGATTGCTCGCGAGTCTCAAATCACAAGTCTGAATGTGAGTCCAAGTTGAGTCTCAAATCACTGGAAATGAGACTTAAGTGCAATTTGAGTCTAAGTCCCAAACTCGAGTCCCCACCTTTGCTTTCAGGATAAATCTCAATATCTCTTTAAAATGTGGCTCTAAGCATTAACATAACATTATCTCTGAAATCACCAACTCTGATAAAGTGAAACAGAACAAAATGAGAGTTTTAGCACAGACAGAAATGAGGTCTCCACAACAGCCATTTTGGCACAGTTTGCATTTATTCTCAGTGTACTCACGTTTGGGAACCTCAGGTTTTAAAAGGTTAAAAAACTCTGGGCGGAACTTAAAATGAAAAACAAAAACATTATGCTGTTTCATGGATAAACTTATAATTTAGGCTCCTTATAACGATTAACTGATATAGGCTGGTTTTAACCCCATGATGTCTGGTGTCAAAACTGTTCAATAAACCACTTCTGACCTTTGTCCATTTGTTTCTTTTCCTCCAATTTATTACATTTGTTTATTTGCTTTTATTTACTAAACTTTATGTATTTATTTCCACATTACTTATTTATTATTTATCATCACCTATTATTTGTTATAATTTATTTAATATTAAATGGTACTTTATTTTATTCTATTCGTTTTCTTAATGGTATTATTTGGGTTTTATACAATAGAAAATAAATTCAGGCATTAAAAGAAAAAAGAGAGAAAGAATCACTATATTTAAATTAAATTGCCTTTAGCTAAATAACACTGATTATTGATGGCTTTTGCAATATGTGCCACCTGTGCAGACTGGAGGTAGAGCCATGCCATTGAAAATAAGCTTCAGGGTCTTTCATAATAAAGGGTAGTGCAATGGGGGTGGGGTAGGTTTTATTTACCCCAACCCCTCCCACTCCGGCTCCATTGATAAACTATTGATTTCTGTGTTTTTTTCCAGGGCAAAGGTAAAATGAGAACGTATTGGCTTCTTGGGGAGAAGACTGATGTGTATGTTATTTGAGAGGCCTGCTGATCGCATGGCAGCTGCAGCAGTGGAGACGACAGCAGAAGCTCCGAGCCACTACTTTATTTGTTCTAGAATAAGTCCTTAACCATGATTTCCCTGCAGAGGAAAGGTGAAAAAAAACAAGCCCCTACGACAAAAACAGAGGGAGTTTCAGGTATTTTTATTACCTGCATACTGTAACTTAATATAAGACAAAAAAAAAGAAAAAGTTGTTTTTGTATGAAGTGGGTGCTTTTCACCGATAAATTCTTATTTTTTGTGCTTTCTATATTAAGATTTGTATGATGTGTTTGGAAGTCAATGATGTATTAGTATTTTCTTGAAACATCCATTGAATTTTGATGGCACAGATATTGTCACTGCAGGGGGTTCATCGATCATGTAACACAGTACAAAACAATATGTATATATGTATATCCAAGATACTGTAAAATATTTTGTTCAATAAACTGAGTTTAAAAAAACTCTTTTTCTATTTACTTTTTCAGGCAGCATTTAATATTTTTATGGATTTCTTCTGTGGTTTGTAATATAAAGATGTAATACAAGAAAGGTAACAAAAAGTCCTAATGACTCATGCATTAACTTTATTTTTATCAGCATGTGAGCTCTCTGAATAAATCTGGGCCACATCCTCCTGACAACACTCAAAACCCAAATGTTTTGATCCACTTTTAGCCCAGAAAGAATTTATAAATGACCCCTAAAATATTAGATGTCCCTCTAAAATTACACATTTCAATGGCTCAGGCACAAATACAGTAAGGCCGTGCAACCTTTGGGGGATGTGCGCTGAAGCCACGGTGCACACTGAACGTTGCATTTTTCCATTTTTATCTTCAAGTTGTTGCAATTAATTCAGTTTCATCCAACATGTACATTATCAGCCTTTTTACTTTTATATGTGATAACTCTAGCAGGATTAAATGGCCATAGATTAAGAAAATTTAAGGAAACCGGCTTTTTGTATCTGCAGCCTCATTATCTGCAAGTAATTGTGGATAAATAAGCGTGGAGGAAAGCTGTTTGGCAGCAGGCAGCTGTGTTTTTATGACATCACTGCTCATTAGATGCTCGTTATCAGTTTTGAAACAGGAGCACGGATGCTGTGTGTGGCTGTGTGTTTGTGAGTGTGTGGTTGTGTATTTCCATCTCTGCAGGAGAACATCATCCCCTCCTGCACGGCTGTTAAGACCACCCACTTTCCCTGTGTGACACACCGCCAGCGCCTGTTAGAGCCACAGCGAAGCAAAGGCAAGGTCTCTGGTGAACCCCATGCTGACCTGCCATCTTTTATCAGCTGACCAGGCTGTCACCCGTTGTGTTATGCTCATTCATACACCCCGAGGCCTTGATGTGACTTCTGAAAAATCACTTCTGAAAACTACTGTATAACTTCAAAACTCTTAAGTGTCTCTACAAAGCCCTTGTTTAATTGTCTGTGCAGATTTCTTACAGGAAAATATACAATTCTGAAATTAAATCATGTAAAGAAATATATTTTTGGATACAGTCTTTATTTTAGAAAAGCAAAGCAATGAATCCTTGTGGGTGTGTGTATACATTTCCAAGATTTGTTACTCGGGCTACAAGCACTCTAAGGAAAACAAAAAAATAAATAAAATAAAATCACTGTTATAAAAAAAAAAGCACATGAACATATCCTAATGTTAATATAAACAATGGACCTCAATCACCAATATCTGCTTAAATCCTCTTAAATTTGTTCCTAATTGTACTTCATTAGATACCTGAACATGTTCGTAGACTACGGTCCGTGTGCAAACACTAGTGCTGAGTGATACTGCAAATTTTGGTATCAATCCGATACCAACTAAATCCAGGGCAAGTATCGCTGATACCGATACAGATACTTTTCCTTGAAATTTTAGCATCATTTATGTACTGCTTATTGTTATCCCTGGATGGGACAACATAGCTTCAGGAAACATTTAGGGGCTTTTGATGGATTCTTAATGAGTTGCAATGTTTTTATTCATGTATGTGCTACTTAAATGTTATGATTATGGAACATTACACATTATAGAGCTACAGCTGCCGGTAATTTGTTTCGGTAATGTGCAGCTGGGTTCATATGCTAATTAGCCATTTGCCAATGGTTTTACATTTCATTGTAAGAGGAGCTGTTGTCTGGGAAAATTGAACATGAATGCAATATTACTTTCAGTTTAAAACTATAAAAATGTTTGGGATAGCTGGTTCAAAGGACGTGGAGGCGGCTGGAAATGTTAGTTTCTGGAAATATCAGAGAAACAGTAAGTTTAAAATTTACTGGATGACAATATTAACTGTAGAGAGGTGTGGCGTAAACTGAAGTCTGAGGAACCCTGAAATACCTACTCTTTTTTATTATTTATTTTATTTATTTAACCTTTATTTGATCCCACTCAGACACACAGTCTCATTTACAAGAGAGATTTGTTTTGGAGAGACAAGATCGTCCTTCTGTTTGAAGCAGTGTAAGACTTTTAAAAGATAAGTAATGACCTGAGAATGACGCGTGAGTTCACCTGAGGGTTCAGATTGAAGAAACCGCACGTGTGTGTATGGCACAGGTGTGTGAATATTAGCAAAGAGGGGACAAACCTGAAATTAAGGTGATAAAACAAAACTGAAAATTGCCGTATCTCATTTCATTTAAAGTGTTAAGCACAAATTTGCTCCGGGATCCTGTGTTTCACAAGCAAATTGCTTTTCCTGTATCATCCTGTGAGATAATGAAATGTTTGGAGAGAAAAGCTGCATAAATAGAAGCTAAAATTACTTGTCGCCATAGCTACCGCCTGCTAATCCCTGCTGAAGGCTCAGAAAGGATCAGCAAAGCCTGAAATCGGCCTCTGATTGACAGAACACATATGAATCTGTAGCATATGTGACGTACTTCCTGGCAAAGTATTGGTTCACATCCGCATGCTGTGGGCCTGTCAGCACACTTCTTTATAGACAGAAAGATCTCCTCTATGCTACTTTTCTTGTTAGTCTGCTCAAGGACAATGGCGAGATATTTATCTTGTGTAGGAGGAAAGTGCAGTTTTTGCACTAATTAAAAGTTGCAAAAGGCAACGGAGAAAATGTAGAAAAAGATAAATAAAGCCTGTAAACAAATCTCTGGCAGGCAGCAGGAAGAAACAGCACAGTGGAGTACAGGCACAGAAGGTTGTGAGGCTGCTGCCACTTTGAAAGAAATATCAAGCTTTTAGTAACATGACCTGGATTGAGCTTCTCCACCAATCCATCAGCCAACCTGCTTCTTTCTTTGTAGGGTCACTGGACAAGCAGCATCCCAGCAGGCAGAGGGACGGAGACTTCAAGGTTGGAGTTACAAAAACAAAAACAAAAGTTTTTTGTCAACAATGTTGCACAACTCAAACCTTTTCCCCTTTATTCACGGACACTTATTTCACACATCATACACACGTGGACAAAACTGTTGGTACCCTTCGGAAATGAAAGTCAGACGTTGCTTTTCAACCATGCTTCAACAAAATTATTTTAAAAAATAAACTCATGAAACAGGCCTGGACAAAAATGATGGTACCCCTAGAAAAGACTGAAAATAATGTGACCAAAGGGACATGTTAATCCAAAGTGTGTCAAATAATTGCGGGTTCCGCCCCCTGCCAGGATGGCCTCGATGAATGCCAGATCCCTGGCGAACAAGGCTTTCATCCTGAAGGATTTCTTTTTATCCCACAACTTGAATTTTATGTGCAGAGACTTAGATGAAGATGGGTGAGTCCAGTGCCTTCTGTGAACTTTTACCACCTGGTTGAACATATTTTATCATTTCTAGGGCTTCTGGTCGTGGACCTTCCTTGATCGACTGCAGCTGGTCCAGAATGCAGCAGCACGACTTTTAACTGGTACTAAAAAACAAGAGCATATTCCTCCGGTCTTGGCCTCCCTGCATTGGCTGCCCGTTCGTTTTAGAGTTGATTTTAAAGTTCTTACAGCCCTACAAAGCGTCACGCTCTGTCAGATCGGCAGACAGGTCACTCTGAAACGTCCCCCCAAACAAGAGGAAACTTAGGGGTGTTTTCTGTAGTTGGGCCAAAGCTGTGCCTCCTCATATTAAGGAGGCCTCTTCACTAACTGTTTTTAAATCACTGCTTAAAACTAATTTTTTCTCTTTGGCTTTTAACACTGGTTGAGATGTTGGTTTTGACTGAATATTTTGACTGTTTATTTTGACTGACGGGTATACATATTTACTGTTTACCGTTTTACACTGTTTACTGTTCTTATATTCTCTTTTTATGTTCTTATATTCTCTTTTTTATTTTATTGTTTTTATTTGGTGTGAAGCACTTTGGTTAACTGTGTTGTTTTGAAAGTGCTATATAAATGTCACATTGAGGACCGTTCTTGGTTCGTTGGTTGGTTTGTTCGTTGGTTTGATGGTTCGTTTTCTATACTGCTCAGTCTAATTCGGGTCGTGGCAGAGCTGGAGCCCATCCCAGCAATTAGCAGGCAAAGGGCAGGATACACCCTGGACAGGTCGCCAGTCCATCACAGGGCTAACATTGAGACAGGACTACAGAAAATTATATTTTTTTCTTTTGCTGTCCAACAAAATGAAGTCACCATAGAAGCTGAAGTACTTCCAGAAGCTAGCTTGTAATGCAGAGGGTGCATTTCACACTTTCATTATGTCTGTTATGGGCACGCCACCAACTGTCTGAGCGCTGCAGTGCCACATGTTTGAATTCCACCTTTTGTGTCCCTCAACAGTGTGTTACTAATTAATAGTTTAAAGCACATTGCACATTGATTAAGAATGGTCCACATCCACATCAAAAACTGACTTCTTCCCCCACCCTACTTAAAGCGGCACTACCGAATTTTTCTAGATTACATTGACGTGCCCCCTATCTACTGGATTCTGTCTCTTCTCTGAGACCTCTCCAGCCAATAAAAGTCAGTGTGATGTTGACTCTTTTCTTATCTCTTACTCTGTCTTTCTTTTCCTCTCTTCCTCCTCTCCCATTTTTGGCTTAATCAGCCACGGAGCACAATAAAGACGTCCAATATGTTATTATCCAGGAACCCCGTTTCCACCAAGGTGTCTGGCTCGGGACGAGTATTACACTTTTTTTACGTTTCTGCAGGCAAAAACTAGGATGGAGCCAAAATATCTTAGTTGTCCTACTTTTTTGCAACAATTCCAATTTTACCTACCCAACCCTAAAGGAAGCAGTTTGATACACTGCGATCCATCGAAAAAATCCACCACTTCCTGTGAGACAGTGCCATGTTTAAATATACTGTAGATTTTCTGTTGTTTAAAGCCACAAGTAAGAACACAAACTGCTAGATGTTCACCATTCTCCTCCTTTTTTTCTGTGCTGCATTCTTCTTTCTTATAATATAATTGTGCTATTACGTAGCCTACCCACCAGGTAAAGGTACTGTTGGCTGTGGCAACGCATTGTATAACAGGGTTTATTGACTCAAACCCCCTACTCCCGAGCCACAACTTTTAGTCTAACATGAAAAGGTCATACTGTAATACTTTGTGGAATTAATTTTCATGAAGTATTATGTAAATATTTCCAGTGTGGAAATGCAGCTATGGTGATTAGTTTTAAGAAGAAAGGAACAGTTCTCAGTTCTGTTCAGTCAATGAATGCATACTTTTTTTTAGTCATTCCATTTATTTCTGTTTTGTGTGGTATTAAACTTTAAAATAATGGAAATTGTGTGATTGATATTATCAAAAGCAGTACAATAGGTAAGATGAGGTACAAAAGAAATTCTCCAATAAAAAACAGAGTGCAGACAGTTAAATTAGGCCTAAAGCGGAGTGAAAATCAAGATAATGTGAGCAAGAGAATAAATAATAGTATGATAGGAATAAAGTATTAGGAGAAAAAGCAGCTGCATGTTTACAGATTACTACATGCTTTTTACTGGCTGTGCTCAGCAAGGCCACCGTGAACGCTTTGGGTCAGGACTTATGAGAGTCACACAGAGCGCTGACATACTTTTTCAAGAAGTCAAGCTTGGAGGCAAATGGTTTTTATCGAATGCATAAAACATAAACCTGTTAGTGTGTTATTAAGTTGTTTATTTCAGTCTCCTCATGTTGCTGTGTTCTATCAGTCAGCTGGGTGTGTGTTTTTGGTTTTGTTTTTCAGGCAAAAATACTGCAACAAAACTAAAGGCTAATTAAACATGTTTATTCACAAGACAATTCTGCATAAATTTCCTGCATATTGTTTAATGTGACTTCTTTAAAACAGAACATTTTGTTTGTTCCGACGTGTTGGACGGTGCACAGATATGAGACATGCTTAAAAGCTAATCCATCAAGAAGATTTCCTATGTAATAAAAATGAGTAATGAAGAGCTGTAATAATGCTCAGTTGTCAGGTGGGAGCTCAATTTCATCCAGTCGCTCACTGATGGGTGTGCTGAACTGGGCTGATTTCCTGAAGGGTGTCTTTACGTTGTGGACAGCTGTCACACCCTGTCACGCAAAACAAAACAAAAAGCAGATTCAATCATTTCTTCTCTTTTTTTAACACACCCACAGGATGAAAGATTTAGAATAAAAAACCAGAGAAAAACTAACAGGTATGCTAACAGGTTACACAGAGACAGACATGGGACAGACATCTGAGCACAGAGTCTATAATCATCTTCCTCTTGATCTTGGAGGATGAGAAACTCTTCTGAGAGCTGCTGCTGCTGTATTCTCTTCGCATACATTATATGGTGGTATGTGTGTCTAGTTGTTATCAAACGAGAAGAAAAAACAGACTACAAAGGCATTTATAATCAGATAAAAAATGAGTCTCTACACAGGATCATATATGCTTTTTGGCCCATAAGCAAAGATAAAAATGAGGATTTTCATGAAGATTTATTATTAATGCAAAAAATAATTTCACTCACAAATGTAAAAAAAAAAAAGTTCTTTTATTGGACAGCACAATCTCACATACCTGCACCTGCTGATAATTCTCACTCCAAAATGTAATAGCCTGGTCATTTTTATAATCACTAGTCTGAAAAGGAGACAAAAGGAAAACACGGTTAACACACACAAACGCACACACACACATATATATATATGTATATACACGATTAACACACACACACACATATATATATATAGAGAGAGAGGGAATGCCCAACGAGGTGGCCATTATCATCTGCCGTGCCTGCATCCCAGCGTCTGAGTTTCTGTTGCCACAGATACCAACTACCGTTTAGTAAGCGCAATAATTTACAACAATAAGGCTATTTGGCTGGAACTTCTTTTATAGGTGTACATTATCACTTTTTAATGGACACCCTCCAGCCATTCAGAATCGAGTATTCACCCAGACCATGGTATATGTAAGGGATAATGCCGCACGAGGTGACCATTATCATAATTTAATGGACGAGGAGGCGTGAACCAAAAATCTATTCATTTATGATAATTACCACCTTGGAGGGCATTATCCCGCTTATACCATGGTTCATTAAGAAAGAAAAAAATATTAAACAAATTATTAATGCGTTAATGTTGTTTTTCACCTGTAAAATCGTACGTTTTTCACAAGAAGCGGTTGAGTTGACTATTTCATTGTGACGTGTTGCAACGGTAACCGGCTCTGACACAGAACCTGCAGTCAGTCGGCTGTAGACGTGATACAAACATTTCAGAGGGCGGGTGCAGCTCTTACAGCTTGTGCGTATCCAGAGGATGATGCAACATTTTGTTTCAAACAGTTTAAGTCCACAGATAGTTTCCTAAATCTTTTTTATTGAAAGAAATATTATCCACCACTCTGATCATTAAAAAGTGTATCAAGTAAGTCTATCCTAAATCGTTTTTTATAATGTTATCCACCATTCACTCTGTATCAAGTATGTAAGTAAGTGTGGTGGAGTAGGTTTTTTTCACTTCAATCTCCCCGCTCCCCCATCGAAAGCGCAAGATGTAGCAAATATGGCAGTAATTGCGGGGCGGAGTAGAGCGCCTTTATATCCAGGCAGGCGTTTGTCCTTTTG
>JBAFSZ010000021.1:22551246-22586458 GCA_036919955.1 Melanotaenia pygmaea
TATATGCCTTTAGTGTAAACTTGGACTTTAAAGTATAATCCCAATCTTGCGCCCATGCACAGTAACTGTCTCTGCACAAATTAATATACTATAATTTCACTTGTTTTCATTTCTGTCAAAAATGTAACGAAGAGCCATTGTAATGTGCTGCATTGATCTACTAAGCTGATGTTGAATGTAGTGACTGTGATTTAATCCTGTTTTCTAACCCTAACAAAGTGACATTAATGTCAAACCCAACCAGGAAGTGGCAAAAAAGTGTTTTAAAGCATTGTTCTTCAAATGGTGGTACACATACCCCTTGATGTATGTGGGGAAAACTAAAAATAGCATATAGTGCGCATGTAAAATTTAATAATAGTGTAATAGATATTCAATAAAATATAGATGCAAGCTTTGAAAGTAATATTTATATTCAATATTAAGTTTAATTCAGTGTAACAAGCCCAGGTGACCTACACATCAGGATTTCAGGATTTCTGACACATACTAAATGACACTATTTGTCAGCGTGAAAACTAGAAACATGGTTGATTCTGCTGAAGACACGGAGTCAAGTGCCATGGAAGGAGAAGAGAGGGTAAAATTCTGTCAGTATTTAGTTAAAAATGTTTTATTGGAATTTAAGTGCATGAACTGCAACCCAGCCACGGCATTGTGTTTCTCATGTGGGGAGAAACTAGCTAATAGCAGCATGAAGTCAGAAAGCACAGATGTCATGTTTCTGGGTTTTAGGAGGGAATTTGCTGAAGTCAGATCAACACAAGATGTGAAAAGCCTCAATGTCATCTAAAGCCCTGAAGATTTCTTCTGTGTTTCTGCTTGTGGTTAAGGTAAAAAACAAACTCTGAGCATCAGTGAAAATCTCCTCCAGCCTAGAAATACTACTCATATCTGTGCCTTTGTCCGTTGACAGTTTGTCACAAGAAAAAATGGGAATAACGTTGCTAATGTAGTTGTTGGAAAAAGCTGGAAACATCTATAGATATGAGTGGAAATCCATAACTTGTTTGATACGTTGATAGTGAATATTTACGAACATGTAGTCTGCAAAAGTCTGGAGGGGGAAACAAAAGGAGAGGACATCTTTATGTCAACACATTTCCATGGAAATGTCCTGAGCTTTTAGTGATGAAAAACGTTTCCCATAAATTTAGTCATGAAGTATTGACAATAAACATGTTTGAAATCTTCTTTAGAAATGTTTAAAATATTTTTTTAGCTACAAATTTCAGTAGATCAGTTATTGATAGCACAACATTGTATTAGTTAGCGAGTACTTGGCTGATTATTCTACAGTGTTTATGCTACTTAAAGGTTTGAGAACCACTGCACTAGAACCCTGAACAACATTATAGACATGCTCCAGAGCAGTGGTTTATTATGACAACACAAATGTCCGCAAGATTCACTCCAAACTTTTTGCATAATTTTCCACTCAGGTGCCCAGAAAAATATCCTAAAAGTGAAACAATAAGTCAGTGTTTCAGCAAATGTTTTAGAGCATTTGCTGCTGTTGAGTTTGTCCTCTCTGCTGACCTGTATTTTGCTCCCCCCTTTGTGAATATGTACAGATTCATGCTGTATCCATTAACACAAGAAGGATCCCCAACAGTGATTTCCACATTCTAATTTTCTGCATCACATGCTGCCTCCTAGACACCCGTTCCTCTGCATCTCCTTCCTCATATAGCTGGACAGGCACATCCCCAGCAGGAGGCCTCACGCTGTGATGTGCTTGTATGAAATGCACCAGTGGAAAAAGACCAGATCAGATTGTTTGGACTTGACATGTGACAATAGCTTTAGTCAGCCATTGTCCTGTTATTGATCTGACATGGCTGAAAGTGGCATCTGTGGGAGCAGGAGTTAGGAAAACACCTCATTTGGGTTGTGTTTAAGGCTATGTACAAACTGGCATGTTTTGTGCATAAGTAAATTTGAGAACACAGGGAAATGTGACATTTAACTTTCTGCCTCGTGGAGGCAATTTCATCTTTTAGTCTCTTGATTGTTGACCAAACTTTCCCAGGTCACTATTTTACTGCCTTTTCTCTTGTCTGTAAAGCCCTAAAAATAAGATTTTCCAGAGTGCATGCTAGATCCTGCTATAATTTACCATGTAGCATGCAAAATCCTTAAAGGTTTTCCTCAGATATAAAGATGGGGAAGACATGTTTCCTGGCAGAGTTTCAGGTGAGCACAGAAGCAGATCCTTCTGATCTACAAGAGACAGCTGTGGGTGAAGTAATGTCCCATGAGGCACAATTAAATTGAAGACTCTTGTTATTTGATCATCTGTAAAAATTCATTTGTATCCATCTGTCGACTGACCCATCCAATCATCGCCCTCTCTGGTATCAATCATGTTAAAAACAGGCTTGTGGCGGCATCAATTTTACTTCTATACATACAAGTTAAGAATTAATGTTATTGTGAACAGTCAAATACTAAAAAGACGCTAGAAAAACACATGACAAAATATGGTTTAAGTTCTTTATAGAGGCTAAAATATTCATTGAAGTAATATAATGTAGATTCAGCCAAATTTAGTTGATATTACTGAAAATCTAATGTTTTAGATTAGATGAAACTGTTAGTCTCTGTTTTTAAATAAATAAGAAAATCAATGTGATTTTATACCATAAATGTCTGCTAAGGTAAAAATTGTTAAAAGTACATTTTTTAGTATTATTTGGTAAATTTTCCTGCCATTTATAATCTACATTGTCACTCTGAAGAGGAGCATCACCAGACATTTTCATCTGCTGTCTTGTGGTATCAAATATAATGTAATTTATTGTCAAAATTAAACCGCAGTCGCTGGAGGGAAATTTCGTTTATGATTTCAGTATACCTGTTGAATCATGTGTTCTTTAGGATTACAATTTATTCATATTACTGTAAACCTGCTAAATATAAAATTCATTGCCTGTTACTGTGGATATGAACCACAGAAACAAAACACTTGGATTGTTGCTGAGAAACAGCCAGGAGACTTTTCACTGTAAGACAACTAGCACTTTACCACCCTAACATCATCAGAAACTTGATCAAAGTTTTATTCGTGGTGGACATTTAAAGTTCACATTGACGTGGCATACGAACTGTGCGGGGTCTGTGGATCCGATTGTTCATCTGGGATTTCAGTAAGGAGTGAGACTGGTGAACAATACCTAGAACAAAGTTTGGTTTTAAAAGAGCTAATGTTTGACAGCAGAATGTGATATGAAAGATGACAAGAAAGGGCTGGAGTCAAAAAAGATTTAAAACAAATGGAAAATAGGCTGATTGGCTGGGTTAGAGAAGAAGCAGAAAGACCACTGGACCAGAGAAGTGACCTTATAGTTAATGGGGATGTTTTGGCACAAGAAGGCAATAAGAGAGTAGAAAAGGAAAAGCATGGATGGCAAGAAAAAAAAGAATGAAATGGATTAGATCTAATGAACTTTTAAAGCTTCATTATGTTACCTGTAAATACCTAATGTATTTCCTGTTTTCGACCCCAGAAGAAATGAGAATGGTGGAATCATTCGGTCATACTGTTGCAAAAAGCAAATTAGTATAACAAACAAACAAAAAAAAATCCTAATAAACCTGCTGCTGTTCTCCTCCAATCCACACATGCTAAAAAGAGGCAGCTCAGGCCCAAAGACAACAAGCTGGCATGGAAACAGCACTGCCAGAACAACTTGTTCTGCGACACCAGTGGCATATTCTGTGTGAATAGCATACCAAAAGTCCGTATTTATATCTTTATCTTTCAGTAAAAGGCCCATTTATGCTCCCTTCACGTTTGTAAATTGGTACATTTGTTTCAAATGTCACTGCTCTCATACTTCATGGGATGGGATGTGTTGCCATAAAATTAGTTCCAGCTTTTTCTTCTTTTTTATTATTTTTCACACGTCAGCTATATGATAAATAATCAAGATTTCTATCTAATTCAAGAACATGACAAGGTGATAAAAGTCCTAAATCCTTCAAAAACATTGAATCAAAAGATTTTGTTGCGCTTGTATATTAAATAAAATCACAGGCCACTAAGCATTAATGGGGTCCACTTAAACACTGTGCTGTTCACTAATTCATTCAAAAGGTTTTAAAGTAGCACCTTATGACTTTCTAAGCTTAAAATATGTGTTTCTGACTCATTGTCGTTGTACATCCTTGGGTTTTTATTGTTCAACAGGATCTTAAGGCAGAGGAATGGCACTTCATAACTTTTTCTTCTAGAACTTTGCAGAACTTTACAGCCGAGTTACACTTTACACACCACATCACATGCTAGTAACTGGGTATCAACACACTGATCTTTTTAAAGGCACACTGTTGCTGATTCAGCAAAGAAATGCAAGAGGACATCATTGGAGGAAGAGAAGAAAATAGAGGAGAGAACAAAACAAAATGAGAACATTTTTTACAAAAGTCAACTTTGGACTGATTTTTACTCACTGGGGAGAGCTCAGACTACAGGTAGGATGCAAGAAGGATGCCAAATTAGCCAAGATAAAGTCCATCCAAAGCCGGACTGGTGGAAGGGGTCCAAAGAAGGGATCAGGACAAAACGAACAGTCCAGGTGACCGGGCTCTAGAAAGCAGCCGGGAGGCTGCAACGACAGGAGACCAGGCTCTGGAGGATTATCTGGGGGCCACGCTGATAAGGACTGGCGAGGAAGGCCTTGCTGGTCCCCAGATTGACCAGCGAGGCAAGGACCTCACTGGTGGATAG
Source organism: Melanotaenia pygmaea (assembly GCA_036919955.1). Lineage (NCBI taxonomy): Eukaryota > Metazoa > Chordata > Actinopteri > Atheriniformes > Melanotaeniidae > Melanotaenia > Melanotaenia pygmaea. The sequence goes on from JBAFSZ010000021.1 coordinate 22,555,979, forward strand.
GCAGAGATCAAGTGGCGAAGGAGCTGGGACACCTCTGGCGAGTCATAGGATGCCCTGGGAGGAAGGAGGAGCAGGCGCAAGGCTTGGTGGGGATGGTGTTGTCGGCGTGGACCAAGGATGTGACGCAGGCATCATGGACCAGGGCTGGGACCACTGAAGCATTGGTCAGGACCTGGGCCCCAGCATGACGACAGCACTGGAGACACCACAGGAGGTGGAGGTTGTTGCCCTGCTTAAGACAGTAGGGCTAGGCAAGGTGTTTTTTAAGCCTTGCCTCTTTCTGGCCACCAGTTCACTGGAGCTAATGCTCTGGTAAGGCTGGTAGCCTGCTGAGTCCATGTGGGCCAAATCATACTATAGTGGACACAAATACTGGCTGATGAGGCAGGTAGGTGCAGGAATCCAAGGTTTAATAGAAATAAAAGCCAAACAGGACTTAGAACACTGAAACAAATACAAGAACAACCCAGGAAAATTACAATGATCTGGCTAAGAGAAACTGCATACACTGCAGACCACTAACAAGAAACAGGTGAATTAGCTACTAGCTGATGAACAGGAAGCAAAAACAGAACACACAAGGGGAAAAACTACTAATTAAAACAGGAAAGACAGAACTCTAATCAATCAGACTAACAAAACAAGACAAGAGCACCCTCTTAATACATCATCAGTCAATGCTGGTGTAAAATTGAAAGAGAAAAATTCGGTATTTCTAGCAAATACCTTGATTCTGTTTGCTAAACATCTTATTCATATGTGAAAATGGGCAAAATCTAAGCTAGACATCAGTGCATGAAATTCTTTTTCAAGATATTTGCAAATACTTGCTATTAAATGAAGAATAAGGATGTCCTCAGATCTTGTTTTAGTTTGACTCATGCTGTTGGATTGAGACCGTCATCTTTAGTTACCCAACAATGCCTTACACCATAATGTTGACACCTGTTGTAATAGGATCAGACTTTGGTCGGTATACTGGCACCATTATAAAAGTCTTAGTCCAACTTTAACCCCAACTTAAAATCACTGGCCATGCGAGTTAACTGACCGTCAGACCTGCCTGGACTAATAATTCTGTCAGGAGCGCAAGAATTAAACCCTGAAAAGCCACAGAACTAACATAGTTAAAATATAAGAAAATCATCAAAACCACAAAAGTAACATGAAATAGTTTAGTTTTAAGAGCTGTTATAGTTAATGCTAAAGGCGTGCAGGAATGCATGTTCCTGGTTCAGCACCTCCATTTTCACTCTAATCCACAAACACAATAAAACAAAACAAAGTCTTGGACCACAAGTAAACCATTAGTTCTGTCTCCTCAGTAATTTGGCTAGCTTAACTAAAAGGCAGCCACCTACCACAAGCTGGCATAGTATGTTTTATTTATTTTTTTCTCTAAAAATCTCATCTTTATGTTCTCACAGTCTACTTAATGCTTTCATTAGATTCATGTTGCCAGTACCAGGTAGACTCAATCAGCAAGAATACTCAGGTATGTTGTGGTGTTTAAACCGTCCCACGTTTTGTACTAAGAGGCCCAAAGTATGCTAATAAAAATCTCCTACACTGTTACACCACCAGTAGCCTGAACCACTGATACAATGCAGGATGAATCCACCAAATTCCCACTCTACCATCTGAATGTGAAGCTGAAAGGGAGACTCATCAGACCGGGCAATGTTGTCCCATCTTCTATTGTCCAGTTTTGGTGAGTCTGTGTGAATTTTACTTTCAGTTTCCTGTACTTAGCTGATAGGAGTGGCACCTCGGTAACCAGTGTTTGATTTACTGTTGCTGTTCTATTATCTCCAACCAGACCACCCACTCTCTTCTGACCTTTGACATCAACAAGCTTTTTCATCCAGACAACTTGTGTGTGAAAATCCCAGTAGATCAGCAGTTTCTGAAATACTCAGACCAACAACCATGCCATGTTCAAAGTCTCTTAAATTCCCTTTATTCCTTGTGCTGACGCTCAGTTTGAACTTCAGCATGTCTACATGACTAAATGTACGCAGTTGCAGCCATGTGATTGGCTAATTAGATATTTGTGTGGTGTTCCTAATGAAGTGGCCGTTGATTTAGGTTCCTGATTTCTGCATATCATAACTTGTGCTTAAAGCAAAACTTTATAAAATTATGTTTTCAGCCCCTTGAAAAACCAACTAAACCTAGGTTTTAGTTCAAAATTAGCCTGAGAGTTCTGAATATTTGTGCATCAAGAACTTTTCAATCACAGCATGTAAAAACACCAACATGGTGCAAATTCCCCCATCCAGCATGAACATTATGACTGTAAGTGTGCTCACTGAGGCAAACTGGATGGGGAGCAGATTCTCCAAATCCCAACCCCGTAGTTCACGACTCCATCCATCCATTTAAGAAAATAATGCAACTGTTTCACTCACAAAGCACCAGCATTGCTATTTTTGTGATTATATGTTGACCATCTCCATAGCAACCAACATCTCTGCAGCTATATTGATGAGGTATAACATGTAGGTTTATTTCTCCCTTGCTCAAAGCAGAAGGCATGTTGCCACTGTGGTGACGCCACTTTCTGTGGGAAGTTTCTACTTCGTGATTTAGTCAAATCACCATAAGACAACATCAGCTTTCATCTTCCCCTGCACTCTCATCCCGACCTTACCACCTCTGCCACAGACTGAACGAGCCTCAATAACTAACGACATCATTTAGCTTTCATCTTCAGCCTCCCCGAAGAGCATTTGAAGCCATGTTGTGCGACACTATTATCAGACTTAAGATACCACTCGCCTGTTCACATCATGTGAAATTTCAAAGGGAATTCTATCGTGGTTTAGAAAACTGTTTAGGGCCAGAACATTTAGCAAATCAGCCTCCAAAGGCAAGCGTTACTATGCGATCAATCCAAACTAAATCAGTGAATAGTCTGTCAGTAAAATGTAGGATGATTTAATAGAGAAACAACTGCTTATTTGGCCTAGATAACAGTCCAAGAGCAGGTTAACTTAAAAAGTTAACACATACTTCTGACTGGTAAAGCAGCTGAATATAACCACACAGATCATTCATTTTGCTTTCCTTGGAAAAAAAAAAAAAAAAAAAAAGTGGAAATTTTTGGGACTTGTCCTTTTTTCTGACAACTTTTTAACTAAAATACCCAATCTTTCCACTCTTTGCATCTTCGGCAGAGGTTTTTGTTTTCTCAGCACCACTATTTGACCTGCATGGATGGGGATAAGTTAAAATTATGCAACATAAACCCTTTCAGCATATGACAGAATAAACAACAGCCTAGCTAAAGAGGCAAGATGGATTTTACACATGCAAAACACACATGGCGACTGAAAATGAAGAGGATTTAAATGCAGATGGAAATGTTTCAGATAAGTTTGTTTTTCTCATTTGTTGCCTTCCTTAAGTGAACTGGGCTTGTTGGCTTCAAGGAGGGTCCATCATTGTGCCAACCTATAAATGATGAATATGGCATTCAATCAAATCAGAAAAAAAAAACAACTCTGTATATGTAATAATACATAACCTTAAAAATACAGTATGTGATATTTTAAACATTACTGCAACAAAATATAACTATTGGGGCATAGAAGAACAAACAGTCTCTTTATGCCTTAAATTTCCTGCTCTTAACCCTTAAAACTCCAAGACATTCCCTGATGTGTTTTGTTTGCCTCTTTTTTTTATGTAAAATCTATGCAGAAGTTCAACTCTTTTGATTCAAGTCAACATACAGCCTTCAGGACAGCCTCAGTTGTCCGATTATGCGGCTAACTTGATAGAAAATGAAGGTATCAATAGAAACAGCAGCATAAAGGTCGACCAGAACAAGAACAATAAAATTTATTCCTAACAGAACTTTGTAGAAATAACACACAGATCAACAGTGACCAAGCCTTTTCTCCTCTGCACATCATTCTCTCAAGTTTTGGCTTTCAGGAGAAAAAATATTGGCTCTGAAACAAACTTTTCCTTCAAGTTATCTACAGTTATTTATGTTACTATTTATCTACTATCTTTACAAAACCAACTTAAACTCACCTGGTTTTTGGTGCTGTCATGTGTCAAAAAAAGTCTTCTTGGCTTGATTCCAGCAATAAAGGACCATTATTTATGTTTATTTCAGACAGACATAGGACTTTCTTTTCACTTATCGCTGCTGTCGGGTGCAAACCTGCTATCTCCCAAAACTGTCATTTTTCAAAAAATGAAAAAAAGCTGTATGGTGCTGTAATACCTGGACATAATGTCATCAAACTTGGTAGTGTGTTTCACATCATATATCTTTGGTTAAATATTTGTCAAACAACAGACAGACATAAAGGGTGACCAATAGTATTGATTTATGAAGGAAAACAAAAATCTCAAATTTTGGACATAAGAGGTTTTTGCCCGACAGCAACGTTATGTATTAACTATTTATAAGTGGCAGCTCCTGATTGGACATTACCATCAATTTAAGCCATCTGATTGGTTATAAGTTTGACAGGAAATGGCTTCATTATCATTTCTGGTTCAAGAAAAAGGCCCGTTATGAACACAGCTGTGACAGCAATAATAATAAGCAGTAATGGTGTTATCATGGATCACTCATTGAGGATCATCGACTCCGGACCTCTTGGGCAAGTGTGCTGCCGTTTTTCAACGTTTCACTGCTGCAACACACCTGGTTCAAACTAAATGGATTTACCAACAGCTTGTTCTGCACAAGCGTCTTAACGATCAGTTATTTGAATCCGGGGTGTTGCAGCAGAGAAACACTGAAAACCTGAAACTCTGGCTCAAGAACCCCAGAGTTGGTGATGATATAGAGTCTCTGAATAAACACTGCATTTTGTGGCTTGACTGTAAACCCCCTTGAACGGGATATAAATGTCTGGAAAACTTCCATTGATCACCTGAATGGAAAGCTATCCATCACAATTTACGTCAATTTACACTACACACTACTGCTCCTAAGGAATTGTTGACAATATAAGTGATAGTACTCATTGGCGCCGACAAAATAACTAAAGTTTTGAGGCTTAAGCTCCTTGTTTTGGACGTCTGGGATAGAGGTGTGGGAGTCTTCTTGCACAAAAGTGTCTTCAGAGTGAGTAAAATGTTAGCTTTCACCTGTACTTTGGCCAGCTGTGGCTCAACAGGTAAATTATTGTATTGATCCTTTGTCCCTCCACGTGTCAAAGTGCCTTTTTCCAAGACCTAGATCCCTAAACTGCCCACAAAACGCTCATCTGGTTGATGGTTTGAATCCCCAATTCATCCCAGTCATTCTGCTGTTTTGTTTTTGAGTTTTCTTTTAAACATAATTGTTGTTTTTAACTCTTTATTTTCTCTGTTCAGATTGTTTCATAAACTGATTCCTTTTACTGAAATACTCAATCAATTTGCTTCTGAAACATGTTTTTAGTAGAGATCTTTGCTCCTTTAATTACACGACTTTCTCTTTTAAGCCTTTTTAATAAATTTCTAGATCCGTCAACCTCAATGTAAATTGCTGGTGCAATATTAAAGGTCAGTGTTGCAGTTAAAGGCACCTTAAAATACACAAAAGCTTATTTTTCCACTGGGAACATTTGAAGGATAACAAAGGAAGCCCAACACTCGCTGTAAAACTCTGCAAAGATAAATATGCAGAAGTAAGATGTACAAAATGGTGCAAAACTTACCAAAATGGAAATGCTCAAGTAATTAAATGTCAGTCTACATAATTAACGACTGAGTCTGCTTTTCACTTCTGTCTAGGTGTAAAAGCTCTCCAGACACTTGTTTAAGAACAGGGCCAGAACTTCCTTCCCATTAAGACTGTCCTCCGTGGATGTTATGGGACAAAACCCCAGTATGTAGATTTTAATCTGTCAGACCTCAGAACAAGCTGGCAGAACACTCCGCTTTAGGATTTCAAGATAATTTAATTTGAGCTGAGATCTGTGTCCTGTGTTTATCTAGGTGGAGTAGCACTTGAGTTTCGGCGTGTGGTGCACCGCTCTGTACCTAAGGGTCCGACGTTATGTGGAAGCCACTGTCTTACCCTCGCACACTTCTAATTCCTATTACGGTCCCTTCGTCGTACCAAGGCCTCGTGTTCTGTCTGGCGCCCATCATTTCAGTCAGCTGCTTAGCACATCTTAACCTTTTGCTTTTAGAAAACCTTTTTTCTTCTTTTTCTTTCTTTTTGTCGAGTTGTAGCCACTGCCTGTGAAATATATACCCCCCTTTAGCAGACAGAGCTGCTGCCTCACGCCCAAAGGCAAACATGGAAAATGTTTCCAGCCTCTGCTTTGACAGGAATATTAGCTTATTTTATTAACTCACATGGAACAAAGAGTAAAAGAAAACACTGTGGTTTATATGCATTTCTTCCCCCCCTTTTTTTTTTTGAACAGACACAGTCTCCAAAGTCAGGTTCACTCCTAAAAGATTTGAAAATTAATGTGGAACTTGCACATAAACCTACAGACTTATGGTGTTATTGTTAAGTGCACACACTTCAGGGACATTTTCAACATAGAAAGTAGTCTCACAGTCCTCAACAAAAGTCCTTTAGTATCTAAAATAAATGAAAGCAGTGAATGCAATGCAGAGCGTGTGTCCATTTCCACATAACATCTTTCATAACAATTATACAGTTCATTATCAGACCAGGCTGGAAAAAAATGTAAAGAAAAATGTAAAAATATAAATATAAAGCAATCACATCTCCACATAAGGTTTTATTTAAAATCAAAAGACTTGAATTCAAACTTACTGTTTAAAGTGATGTTTCTTTGTTCTAATTACATTTCATGATCTTTATCATTAGTTCTGTTACTGACATTTTAAAACCATATGAAATGAAATGTTGGATAAATGAAAAGGATAAAAAAAAAGGGGGGGGTATGATCTCTTGCCCTATTAACATCTATAAGAGAACTCCACCCACACCCTCTATGAAACACAACACTAGCTGACATCTACGGTTTAAAAGATCAAATTTAAACAACATTTCAAAGCTTTTAGGAACTTCAGGTATAGCTGTTTTAGTAAGGAATGGTTTATAGAATATCTAGTGCTGCACATTAGTGATGCTAAAATTATATGGGTTTAATGGTAGCCAAATTTAAGTCAAGATTGGCTTTGCACACTTTTTAAAGTTCAAACTGAGCATCAGAATGAGCAAGAAATTAGATGTAAGTGACTTTGAATGTGCCATAGTCGTTGGTCTGAGTATTTCAGAAACTGCCGATCTACCAGGATTTTCACACACAACCATCTCTAGGGTTTACACAGAATGGTCTGAGAAAATATTTGGTCTAATATCCTGGACCAACATGTCTTGATGATGTCAGAGGTCAGAGGAGAATGGGCAGACTGGTTGGAAATGAATGAAAGGCAACAAGAAGTCAAATCAGCACTGGTTCCAACCAAGATATGCAGAATAGCATCTCTAACACATAATATGTCCAGCCTTGAAGCAGATGGGCTACACCAGCAGAAGATCACACCGGGTGTCTCCTGTCAGCTAAGAACAGGAAACTGAGGCTACAATTCACACACACTCACCAACACTGGACAATAGAAGATGGAGAAACATTGCTGGTCTGATGAGTCTCCATTTCAGCTCCACATTCAGATGCTAGACTCAGAATTTGGCCGACACATCATGAAAGCATGGATCCATCCTGCCTTGTTTTAACACTTCAGGCTGCTATGGTGGTGTAATAGTGTGGGGGATATTTTCTTTACACACTTTGGGCCCCCAGCAAAGTTTAAACTTGCTTGCTGCTGACCATGTCCATCCCTTTATGACCACAGTGTAGCATCTTCTGATGCTACTTCCAGCAGGATAATGCACCATGTCACAAAGCTCAGATCATCTCCACTTGCTTTCTTGAACATGACACTTCCTCTGTCTATAAGCCCTATAAGATATCTTGATGAATCTATTCCACCAGGATTTAAGGTGGTTCTGAAGAGGGAAGGGGGTCCAACATGGTAGTAACAAGGTGTATCTACTAAACTGGGTAGTGAGTGTGTATATCTACACCCCTGATTCCAAAAATGAGATGATGTGTAAAATATAAATAAAAATAGAAAAATAGTGTTTTAACATCAGATGTTTTTAGATTTAATAAGAAATGAGTCGTGTTGAATTTGGCAGGAACACATAAGAAGCTGTGGGTTAAACTATGCAAAGAGGTCACATGGAGGAAGGACGCCGTCTTCTCAAGGCCAAATGTTTCTTAAAATGAACTGAGGAAAAGTGGAAACTGTTCTGTGATCAGATGACCATATTCCAAACAACTCCGTTAGAGCACTTAGGTTTATCAGTGGAAAACCACCATCAATGCACCTATCCAGATTTACTTCGGTTTTTACTATTTTTCAATGGAAGACCTTGTATATTTCAGCAAGATTATGCTGAACTGCTTTCTCTATTCAATGCAACAGCATGCATTTGTAGTAAGAGTCCAGGTGCACGACTGGCCTGCCTGCAGTCTTTGGGACATCGATTCTCTCCAGAAACTATGAGAAATCATAGTTCTCAGATGTTTGTAGACTGTTGTTAAAAGACGAGGAGGTGATAAGTTGTGTAAATGTGTCACTTTTAACATTTTCTGTTTTGAATAAAATATTGATTTATTAAAACTTCAAATCACTCTGTTCTGATTTTATTCACATTCATATTTACATGGCGTCTCAGCTTTGGAGTCTACGTGGTTACATCATCAGTTTATTGCTAATATTATGCAGATGCAGGGGTTCAGCCCTCCTGCAGACCATTTAATAGCTGTTATTAGGCAAAGCTGCAATTACTGTATGTTGTGTAAAGCTAGAGATCAAACAAGATTCTACCCAGCAGATATCCTGGCTAGTCTCCGAAAAGAGGCATTTTCTTCTTTTATCTTCAACACGTCAACAAAGAGTTTCAGCCACGAAGACACAAACACTTCAGAAATCATTTGTTTGACTTTTTTTCTTCCTCTAAGCCAAAGTTAAATCCCCTCTAGAATACAATGCCCTGGGAAAACTGATTTCATGATCAAGTGTCTGACTCAATAACATCTTCACAGGTGTGTTATCCGTCCTTGTTGTTTTAAAGGGCAGTCATTTTGGATTAATGTGTCATCTGCTCAATGACTTCCTTCTCTTTTATTGTCAAGTGTCTAATTTGAGCCATGGCAACAGAAGTTTTAATTAACTCTGCCAAAATAACATACTTGAACGCAGCGAGAGCTGTATTCAACTGTCTCAAACTATCCAACGTGGTCAATTCAAGGAGTTCGAAATGGTATAAAAGCCCATGATAGGCGCTTAAAGTCAGAACAGCAAGACTTCAGGAAAGCAATTCATCCCCCAGAGGCAACCTCCTGGAAGATCTTCACGATGAGACAGTCCCTCATGTCGGTCATCTTCGCCTCAGCACTCTTTTTCGAGTGCTACACGCTGCTGGTGGCGTTACCCATGGGGAATGCAGAAGATGGACTCTTGGAGAACGAAGCTATTACCACACTTCTGAGTGATCAGGCGACAGAAAGCAGCCTTGGCGACGCAGATCTGGCCACCATGACCAAAACCAGAATGCCGAGGCTAATCCTCATTGCTGCCGATCCGAGTCTTTGGAGGGACCTGCGAGTGCTGCACAACGGCCTATCCATCTACAAGCGCACAGCCGATGACAGCAACCAGTTCACCGAACACAGAGACGTCGGACAGCAGCTGAGCATCCCCATCCTGAGGAGGGATACCATGAGATGCATGGTGGGAAGGGTGTACCGGCCTTGCTGGGAGGTCTAGGACATTTTGCGCTGCTTCTCAATGGGACTGAACAAAGGACCAAATCCTTTCCTGTCTCACACTGAGTTGTAACATAATCAAGACATCTGTGTATGTATGTTGAAATAACTGCAGATCTGAGAATAAATATCACTGAATTCTGATTTATGTGTTTTATTTGGAAACTTTTTTTCTTACACCCATTGTCAAGCTGCGACATACAACATGCTGTAGTTTAATTATTGACTTAAAGAGGTGTTGGGAGGTTTATTGTGGGATTCAGCCAGGTTATTTATATCCCTCTGGTTCCAGCGTTCACGCTAAAAGTTAGTTTCATAGAAACTATGTCTTAACCACAAACATCTGATTACATAAACTATTTCAAAATGTTTCTTCATGTGCATTATTTAGTATTTCCTGAAGCAAATGCATCATCACATCAGAAATTACCGTAGGTCAGCTTACTCTGGAGGTTTCATCGGTTTGATTCAACAAAACCTCTGACGGGAAGAGAAGCATTTGTACCCTCCTCTTGTTTGGTTGCAGCTGGTCCAGAGACTTCTAAAATCACATGCAGACCTTCACAAAACACTTTCTTAGATCAGATCCTGCTTTACGGTAAATCACTGCGGCAGCTGCCTGCATGACGAAGGAGAGCTGTTGGGAAGGTGTTTAGCAATCGTACTTGGGCACATTTTCCCACAGATTGGAGTTTTTCACTGTAATGTTGCAAGAATATTAGGCTTTAGATATTTCTTAAGAGTTTTACATAAGTTCTGCAAATCTAAGTCAGTCAGGATTGTTGTAAGGATTCATGGTTAGTCTCATTATATGGCTTCTGTTTAATTGATAAAGTTAATATATGTCTTCATCAAAGTTATTCATAATTAATTATTCTGATTTCACTGGAATGTGAAGATTAGGTAATCATTAATTGATCATTAACTCCTGATTTGTGATGTGTATAATTAAAACTCAATGGGAAAGACATCACGTTGTCTTCCTTTGAAGCCAAAATGTAAACGTCAGAAGCCTTCCTTTCCTTTCCTTTCCTTTCCTTTCCTTTCCTAAGTTTACACTTGTGACATTGAATAGTAGACTCATCATCTCTTCCTTTACCTTTAGTAGCCAGTCTCGTGTTTGTTTATTCTCTTGGAAAATATCGGGAGCTTCTTACCCGTGGTGTTGAACTTTCAAGGTTTTTCTCGCATCTTCTTAAGTGCTGTTAATGCTACGTCATAGACAAAAAGGAAATTGTTGAACTGTTTGGACTCACCCAACGATCTAACCACTTCAGGTGGTGGCATCCATCTTATCTAACACAGTTCTGCAGTCATAAATGTAGAAAGGTAAACATGGACAGGCTGATCAGCCAGAACGGGGACTCAACTGCTTAGCGGCCCCCTGGAAGAGTTCCCCTGTCCTGAGGTTCTTTATGCTTTTATATGAAAAACTCATATACTACAATCCAGTCTGGTTTTGATTTAATCCAATTCAGTTTTATGTTAACAGCCCAATGTCATCTCAAGGGATGTTTTAAGTCAATGTCTAAACCGATAATTCAATACAATTCACTGTATCCAATTATAATCTAGTTAAAATCCGTCATATGATCCACATTCATCCAGTTTTACAATATTTGTGTTCATATAAAGCCAGTTCATAGAAAATAATTGCCTAACTAAGGAAGCTAATGTCATGGAGAGTGTGAGGATCCAAGGAAGAGGGAGCACCAGAAAGAGTTAACAGGTTTTATTGCGGCAGATTGGTGGATGGAGATGAAGACGCTGCTGGACGGGCAGGAGCGGGCAGACAGGTTTCCTCAGAGGCACGGGTGAAGTCCAGGTCAGGTTCTTGTGAGGAGAAAACACACAGTGATTAATGTCAGGCTATGAGACAGGGACAAGACTGAGATCGCGACTGGTTACCACAGATTGTAGTATAATCCAGCGAAGACTGAAGGTCTGCTTGGAGTTCTTATGCGTGCCAGGATAATCAGTCTGAAGACTTCCAGCTGTGCCGTCCTGATTGCAGGGATGCTTCACAGTCCAAATAAGGTCAGCAGGAAGTGTGAGCCATGACAGCTAAAGGATAACACTGAATCTTCTTTTCAAGATAGTTGCCTGAGTATGAACGATGTGGTGGGCACCGGTGGAGAGAAACAACTCCTTTTTAGGATGGAAAATCTCCCCAGATGGTGATGGAGAGGGCAGGAAGGAGGGATCAACAAGCACCAGAACACCAAACACAAACATCTATACAAGGAAAACGAAGGGGAAAGAGAGGAAAGCACAGGGAACAATGCACCATGGGACGGCTCCCAGAAGTGGCAGCAAAATTTAATTAATGGCTAAGATTCACCAAGCCAGCCATAACTATAAGCTTAATTAAAAAGTTTAAAGCCTAATATTAACAGTAGAGATGGGGTCTGCCTCCTGAAGCAAAATGGGAGCTGATAACTGAAGGTTCTGCTTCCCTTTCTAGTTTTAGGACCTCTAGGAACCACAAGTAAATCTGCAGTCTGACAGAAAAGTACTGTGTTGGGAAATTATGGAACTACTGAAAGCTATAATATTTCAGAGTTGTTTTCATCTTCGTGTACGTGTTTCTAGTTGTACACTGTTTTTGAAGGTGAAAGTTCTTTAATTAATCTTAAAACTTTAAATTGTCTGTATTTTACGTATGTTTTATGTGTCTGCAACTTCTTGCTGTTTTTCTTGGCCAGAATTCAGCTGCAAAAGAGATGCAAATCACAGTGTGACTTTTCCCTGGTTAAATAAAGGCCAATAACAGTAAATAAATAATATCTAATGGAGCTTGGTGATTAGGGGTTTATAAATGTAGAGATTAAACTTTAAATTAGGTTCTGGATTTAATAGGGAGTTTATAAAAAGAAGTCAAAATTAGAGAAATATCATCCATCTCTGCAGCATTGTTGGATCAGCTGGAGGCTTTTCAGATCATTTTAAGAGTTTATGAGGTTAGAATATGGCATATCAGACCATCATTGAGGCTAAAGATTGCATCAGTAATTTTTGAAATGTCCTAATCACCACTCAGTCATTTTCCCAGCACCACATCCTACAACAGGCTAGGCTGTTTCATTACATGCATAATGCTAGTAGAGATTACACACCTGCATGCCTTCATATTTTGCCTTCTTCCTTTGTTGTTCCTTCGTTTTCTCATTTTTAACTCGCTCAGACAAACCTCCATTAATATGTCTTGTGTAATTTCCCTAGCATGTTATCATGATTGAATAAGTCTGATTAAAGCTGTGTTTTGTGGTTTTTCTGGGGTGTTTGGACTGGCTGTATTGGACTTAATGTGTGCTGACACCATAAATTAATATACTTTGAATGGGTCTCTAAGCAGTAGTAAGTCCGACCATACTGACCTTACTGCAAAGAAATCATATTGAAATTTCCCTCTGGGATAAATAAAGTATTTTTTTCTTTTATTTGATACTATTTTCCATTTTTAGCTAGAGTATTTTTATCCCTGGTTTGGAGGTCATTGACCCAAACTACATGCCAAATCCCATAAGAGTTGAAAAGGAAATGAAGCGGATGCAGGATAGAAAGAAAATTCAGAACATTTCTTCCAATCGCTCTGATGGGAAGTCGTTAGGTAACAAAATGGACAAGCTCAAAATACTAACAAGGACACAGAAGGAATGCAGAGAATTCAGTATCATGTGTTTCACCAAGACATGTCGGTAAGAATTTATCATGGACTCTAATGTGTTTATGAGTTCCTTGAAAGTAGGACAAAGTACCTTTCTGATCTAAAAAATATTTATTTATGACTTGTTTTGATGGCACTGTGACATTAATTATGTACATTCCTGAAGCCATCGTTGCCCAGCAGGGTCCTGACACTGAGAAACCACACTTCAGAACTTTTACTTCTGATAGGTTGAATCACTTTACAACGGAGTTTTGCTTTATGCATCCCTTTACACTCCAGCACGTGCATATCAACACACTGGCCATTTTGAATGCGCCCCGTGACTGATTTATTAAAGAATCATAACAGACATTGTCAAAGAAAGAGAGGAAAAGAAAGCGAGAGGGACAGAACACGAGATAAGACAAGAATCAACATGACTTTTACTGGCTAGAGAGAGTTCAGAGAAGAGGCAGGATGCAAGATGGATGCTGAACTGAACTGAGCTGTTGTTAGGGGGCGCCTCCATTAGAAATTCTGCTGAGTTCAGTAGTGCTTCTTTAGGGCTGTGCAAGCAGATACGACAAAGTCAAGTGAAAGCTAAAGGGAGGAGATCCTGCTCAGTTTTTTTTAATCCAGGTTAGACCCACCTGTTCTCTGCTGCATCTGAAGAGTTTTTACTTAAAAGTCCAAATCTGCACTGTTTCTTTTAGGCTTGAATTTTAAACTTGATGAAGCTTTTAATATTGTTTTTATCTAATGTTCTTTTTTCTCTCTCTTTTGTTTTTCATTTTAAATTATGCTTCTTATTTTCTGATGTTTCGGTGTAAAGTACTTTGAGTTTCCCTGTTGTTGAATTGTGCTGTACAAAATAAACATGCATTGCCCTGCAGTGCTTTTTAAGATGGAAAAGGAAAAGATCAGCACACGGGACATCAAACTTTTGACTGTGAGTTTTTGTCCATATTACATCTCAAGCAGACCGGCTCTGACCGATCTGGAGCCACTGGAGCTGATTGTCCAGAGAAATATGCTGCACAAGCTGATAAATATGACAATTCTTCACATCCTCTACATCAGCTTTTCCCTGAATGGGGTCCCATGATCATTTCAAGGGGTTGCCATGTCAGAAAAACATAAATACTTACATTAATCAAATAAATTTGGGATTTTTATAAAGGGCTGTCAAAATTAACATGTTAACACATAGATGACAATGCCAGGTTAAAAATCTGAATTTGCCATAAACTCTGAAAGAAGCAGATTTTGGTGCTTTCTTACAATGGTAAACTGAATCCACCAAAAAGCATTTTATCCTCCTTATTATGACGTTTCTGATAGTTTTCCAGCCTTACATTTAAAGGATGGCAGCAGGACAACCCATTTGATACATCAGACAATTAACCACTCAGTGGGATGAAAACACTGTGTGTTATCCTGGAGGTCGTGGCTCAAAACGTCCGGGAACCTCTGCACAAGACAGAAAGATGTCAGCTATCATCTCCCTCCAGAACAACATCGCCGACAATTAGTCTTTAAAAACTAGAAAAATAAAACAACTTCGTAATTTAATAATGAACAGCAATCAGACATGTTTAATTTTAATGTTAGTTTGATTTAATTTAATTTATTCATTTTAATTTTGGTCTTGTTTGTATGTGTGTTATCCACACACACGTGTGGTTCACAGCTCCCAGTAAAAAAAAAAAAGAAAATAAAAGAGAAAAAGAGGAAAATCGAACAACTGGAGAACATTTCTCACAAACGACTGGGTGAGTCAGCAGAAAGGAGGATGTGTTTTTGGGAATGTCTGCACCTTTTTAGTATTTGGGAGCATGTTTCTGGTTGGAAAAACAATTACACAGAAGACAGCGGCAGATGTACAGCAAGTAAAAAATGTAATGCTTACTCTGACCAAACGACCTGCGGGCCATAATTATGAAAACTGTGGTGCTTAAGTGCTGTAATTGAGGATTTAACACCCTCTTTCACTACATTAAAAAAGAAAAAAAAAATTATGAAGTAAATCCTTTACAGCTCCTAACTGTTGAATAACAACATTTAGGTTTTGGTTACGAGGGCATGAGAAGAGAATCTTTGGTCATGTTAGTCATGTTTGACTAGAAACATCGGTGCTTAGGTGGGTATGTTTGCAATTTTTTTGTCAAGCCTGAACTATTTCCATGGGGATTTAAAGATTTCTCATATATTTCCATTCATGATCCCGGCAGGATGAATCATAATAAGTTTCAGACTATCCAGATTTTTCTCCTAGCACCACTTGAAGGTCGAGAACCACTCAGCCCTGGAGTTAAGTAGATATAAAACATCTTAATATTCATATTGGGTGCATGTTTGCAATTACACTAAATTAATTTACCTCCACACTGGTCTCACAAATATTAACATAGCTGCAGACATTTTGTAATTTCTACCTAAGATTTATTTCTAGCAGATAAAAGTATCATAAACAAACCCTAAGGCTGAACATCTAAATTTGTCGGCTTTACCTCAGAACACAACTCAGATAAACGCTTATGGGATGCAACATCTGGAAACTGTTAAAAGGCTATGCAGCTTTCTTCAATAATACTTTCTTATGTGTTCTTTAACTGAAAGTTAAAACAGTGTTAATCTGTACCTACGCTGTAAATAAAAAAAACGCATCCTGAACACTTCTGTGGTTTCATAGCTATAAAATGGAAGATCACCATCAGGTCACCAAATACGACATATTTCCTTCTTATAGCTGTGTTTACGTGACTTGATGAGTTTGTGACAGTTGTAGACTCAGGAGTTGGACTGTGTTGAAATGAGCTCTGAAAATAAATTCAGTCTCTATATATGGTTTAGGTTAGGTTGGACCCCTTTTCCCTTCAGAACTGCCTTAATTGTTGTCATAGGTTCAACAAAGTGTTGGAAACGTTCTTCAGAGGTTTTGTTCCATATTGACATGGTTTGTCGGCTGCATCCATGATAAGAATCTCCTGTTCCACCACATCCCAAAGCTGCTCTGGTGGCTATGGAGGCCGTTGGAGTTCAGTGAACTCATTGTCATATTCTAGAAAGCAGCTTGAGAAGATCTGAGCTTTGTGACATGGTGCATTATCCTACTGGAAGTAGCATCAGAAGATGCTATACTGTGGTTATAAAGGGATGGACATGGTCAGCAACAACACAAGGTAGGCTGTGGTGTTTAAATGATGCTCAGTTGGTGGTAAAGCTTTGTTTTCACCAGTAGGTTCAGGGTAGTACACATTTTTTTAAAATACTATTTTGCATTTCCATAAGCAAAAACTGGGAACGGAGCCCAACTATCAAATCCAACCATACTTTTTGGAGACCCCTCCACTGAGATTCCACACTTCACAATTTGCACCTCTAGAGTGGAGCTTGACACTCTGCAGTTTGCAGATGCGGTGGTTAAATATACCGCCGTTTAAAGTCACATGCCAAGAAGAACGCAACTGTCCGCCATTCTTCTTTATTACAATTCCAAGAAAGCATTATGGCACTATGACATGTTATGAACCCAATGCACGTATTACATCTATTGCTGTCCTGCTTATACAACATTTATCAGATAAGGAAAACACTGGTTGTGGAAACGCAACAAAGATCAGGGTTTACCAAACCAAACCACACGGAACCCCCACTGGATGTGTTGTGTGTTTAGAGACGCTATTCTGCATAACATGGTTGGACCCAGTGGCTTTTTTGACTTCCTGTTGCCTTTCCATCATCTCCAACCAGGCTGCCCATTCTCCTCTGACTTCAACACATTGTGGTCCAGACAACTGGTGCTCACTGGATATTTTGTCTTCTTCAGTCCATTCTCTATAAACCCTAGAGATGGTTGTGTGTGAAAATCCCAGTAATTCAGCAGCATCTAATATAGCCAGAACAACCCGTCTGGCACCAACAACCATGCCACATTCAAAGTCCTTTAAATCCTCTTTCTTCCTCATTTTGATGCTCAGCTTGAACTTCAGCAAGTGGTCTTCACCATGTCTACATGACGAGATGCATTGAGTTGCTGCCATATGACTGGCTCATTAGTGTTAACAAGGAATTGAACAGGACAGGAGAATAAAATAGGCGAGTGTATATCTACATGTACGTATTTCACTATATACAATAAATACCCCTTTTACATCCTCTTTTTTTAGAAAGACATTTTGGTAGGTTCCTGACAAATGACCATGGATGACCACACCCCTGCTATCTGGCACCTTGCGCAGGACCGCATCCAAGGTGTTGGATAAGGTGTGTGATCTCATCTCTGTTGATGGCCTTGGGACCTGCTTCCGGATCTTGATGGTGGTCCTTGTTACTGTCAGAGCAGATCAGCTTGCCTTATGTCCAGTTCGCAATATGATTTTCCCTTTTGCAGTGATCCGTTATGGCTGAGTTTAAATCCTTTTGCTGCTCGTGTGTTTTGCTCCTGTCTTTCACATTCTTTTCTGTGCCTCTTTGTGTCTAATTACATGAGTGAACTGGAATGTAGTGCAGAGTGCGCACTAAGCACTTTCTTCTGTAGTGCATACTATCATGGATAAGTGCTGAACTGACTGGAGCACTGACATTTTGTACTTACCAGTAGTGGCATATCAGCGTTTGGCAGCGATTCTTCTGCCTACCTAGTTTACAGAATAAATTTCCACCTTTTGATTTCACTCTTGTTTACTACTTACTTAACCCCACGTGTTAACTACGTCACATCCAACTCCTACACAGGATCCTCCTCCTGCTGGCTGAAAATGAGTCGGAACCTATGCTTATTTTAATGTATATGACCCTCCTACGTGCTGCCTAATGGCAGCACCACTCTTGATACCTTTCTGGGACAGTCAGTTCCGACTAAGTTCTTCCAAAATTACGTTCACATTCGTTTTTGCATGTCATCATACTATTAAAATGCCTTTAACAAGACTCATTTGAGTAACAAAGTGCCAAAGTGTCCTGCACCGCATTAGTCTACCTCAGCTGATAATAGAAAACACCATCAGCACAAGTTCATGTGTCTTTGCACGTTGCTTGTCACAGATAGACCTCATGGAGACAGAAGAAGGTTTGACAGAACTTTATTTTAACCAGGTACAGAAAGGAATTGTCTTAATTAGACAGGCCGCGGGAGGGCTGACTGGACATCCAAGGAGCCGGAAGGGGAGTGAAGACTGGTCCATTCTGGTGCGAACAAGGTCTGACAATGAGAGATGATGAAGCTGGTGAATATAAAGCCCAGTGACAGAATTGGAATCAGGTGTGACTGATCTGGAGATTGAGGAAGGACTGATTGGAGCAGGTGTGATCAATGAGTAATCGGGGTTGGTGGCTGTGAAGCAACGTTGGATCAGGAGAGGGTATGACATGGCTCCCATACCTATTAGTATAAAGTGCAATTCAAAACACTAGCAAAACAGCTTTTAAATATATAAGATATCTTCCCTGAATTAATGTATACACATCTGTTTTAATTGGTGTTTTCACTGATACAGTGCACACTTGGCAACAGGAAACTGACTATACTTAGAAATCATAAAGTAAGGAAGAGGCTAAAGCAACTTTTTTATTGAAACATTTTATTAAAATATTTCTCTCTTGCCTCCTCCTCTTCTCTAGCATCGTAGCCCCAAGCAGTACTGCCACATAAATGCCTCAGTGCCACTGCTGGCTCGGAGGTTTGATACCACAGTGAGCTACAGTGAACACACATTGGCAGATTAAACGAAAGCAAACATGATTTATGTTTACATGTTTTTTATAGGTACTTCGCTGACTATTATCTAAATGGCGTCCTTCTCTGTCCCTGCAACATCAAAAATAGCTCAATATGACTTAAATAAATACATAAACCAACCAACCTGGCAGAGCCAAGTAGAAGAAAATGACACACCTCAAACCTTCGAGCGTTAATAATTATACTACTGCGATTAACAAGTTATAAATCAAACAATGCTTGGTCATTGTAAACACTACCTATATATTTTATATCTCTTTTTTTCAGCTCAGTCTGGGCAATTCAGTTCTGACCCCATATCATGTCATAATGTAAACATATCTATTGTATAGGCCTTCATATCAAGAAAATACATTAATTCGTCTAATGATTTTTCATATTTTGCTTCCATGCTACTTAAGGAAACATGTCAGCAGATATAGTATGTTATCATATTTGTGTAGAGGGGTTCCTCTGAAATGTGGCGATATGTGTAATTTTATGGTGGGATACTGTATGGTCTTACAAGGACTAGGACATGTGTGGCCTTTCAGCTGAATACCAAAACACCATTCATCACATCTTGTAGACCTTGGCAGCTACGGCTTACTCAGCAAAACCATTGAAACGGGCCAGTTCTCTAACAACCGCCGTTGTTTCCAAATCTGTTTTCAGATCAAGGACCATTTAGTTTACGTCATAGAAACGTATAACCTATCTACGTCCATGACCCGGCTAAAGAACTGCTAACACTTATGTTTGCTAAATCCACTGAGTCGGTATAACCGCAGCCTCCAATACATGATCAGTTCCATAACTGTCATCAGGGAAAGAAGAGATAGGGAGCATGCTGCCGTGTACATTAGAATTATGATCGAATAACTTCATACTTACATCATTACAAAATAGCCTCCGCCTGCACCGGTACTGCTGAGTCGTTGACCGCCATTATTCAGCTCTGGAAAACTGGCCAAAAGTCCCTCCCCTTTTGCTATGTTGGCAAAATGGCTTCCAGTTAGTGTGCGTAGTGTTCATCGTTTCACACTAGAGTTTTAATCCATTTTAAGGCAGCACAACAGGACCTTCAGTGCACTGAGATTTTGCTTAAATTACAGAGTCATTGTTCAAAGTACGGCAAGTGCGCTGATTGAGACACACCCTATGTCTTCCTTGAAAAAAACACTCATGATGACCAACAGGGGGTCCGCCATGGCAAAGCTCTTATGTGTTTGTAGACTGTTCTGTTGTAGATGAACTAACCTCATTGGAAATGGCAGTATTTCACATCCCGATGGGCTTACAGTAACATTTAAAGCAACTAAAAAGCTGACAGCCAAATAAATGTCAACGTCGCTTTCAGGGATGTCAGTGAGAGTGAAGGAGAAGAAAGCCTGAATTTACTCACTAAGTGTTTTTCTGTCAAAAGCATATTGCAAAAAAATGTTCTCTTAAGGAAAACAGCAGGTTTTTGTTCTGTAACAATGACGGCTGATTAGAATCTGCTTCATGACAACCCTTTGACTTCAACTGTATTTCCGCAACACCTTTACTTTTCATATTCCGAGCTCAAGGAACTCGTCTGCAAGACTGAAAAAAATTGGAGAGAAAAGACTTCAGCAATAGTCTCAAAATATAAGCAATTCCCTGCTGATAATCAAAATCTGAAAGCATGTGAAAAAAAAGCCATGTGTGTTTTCACCGTAGTGTGAGGTATTTCTGCTCTCCTGCTGCTCTCCTTCTGTCTCATTTCTGGGAAGTTCAGTAGTATAAACAGCAAAAAAAACTAAAACGCTGTGGAAAATCACCACAGACAGCAACGTCATGAGAGACCAATGCAACCCAAATGCCAAAAGTCATCTTTCTTTTGCTCTCTCTGTCTCCTTGACACTCTCACCGTCTCCCACCATCTGGGTGATGGGCTGTAAAAGGCCGGGAAAGGTCTTCGGATCACTGACACTAGCTAACATGTGGTATGTCACTGCTTGGATGCGTGTGGAACAATGAAACAGGGGATTATCATGAACACCGAGTCTGTCTGTTGGGGACTTTGTGAAAAGGTTAAATCTTGGATTATTGAAGACCTGCATGAATTTAAGATAATTAAACATAGCCCAACAAATGTGTGAGATGTGTCATTAAAAGGAAATATATTCCCACATTATCCATGTGAAAATATTTTAGAGATCCTAAAGAAAAAACAAGAACAAAAAACAGAAATGATATTTTTCAAGGATGCATGTGTCTTTTTTTCCAACCTTTTAGTTAAGCACTTTATCTAAGTAGACGCTAAATGGCTCCAACTAAAAATAGTCTCCTAAAAATGTTTGAGTTTATCTCTCTGACAACCTCCAGAATAGTAATTGACATTTTACTTGATGCCTTTGAACCATGGTGCCTAAAAACCTAATCAGTTTCGAACATGTTGAGCTGTTACGCTGATTATTTGAAATGACTGCAACCAATTCAATTAGTGCAGGACATCAGAGTCCTTTGGTGCCTTATGCCATGGAACCAGTGGACAACACCATCACACTGACCATATAAGGAAACAAAGAGTTGAAGTGGACCAAATTAGATGTTGGTATCAGATTGCATTCACACAGAGCCACTCATTGACACCACACTTCCTGTAATAAATCTTGAGGTTAAATATTGATGACTTGAGACAGATGGTAGAGCAGATGTTCAAATGGTACAATGAGAGGATGACTGCAGAGTGAGTGGTTCACTGGAGCAACGAGGCTCATCCATACCCATAATCAGCTCCACATGTCGGGCGGAGGGCCGCCTTGGGTCCACTAAAAATGTAATAGTCATAACTTTTTTTTCTGGACACCTGACCTTATAAATTCCAAATGTGAGGCTTGGCAAACATCCCAAATAAGAAGGATAAAGTGGTTAACTCCTATGAAGCAGCAGCTTTATCTCC
Organism: Melanotaenia pygmaea; assembly: GCA_036919955.1. Classification (NCBI taxonomy): domain Eukaryota; kingdom Metazoa; phylum Chordata; class Actinopteri; order Atheriniformes; family Melanotaeniidae; genus Melanotaenia; species Melanotaenia pygmaea. Next base: position 22,578,055 of record JBAFSZ010000021.1, read on the forward strand.
CATTTGGCACTCTGTGGCTGAAAAGAAAACAAATTTAGATTTTTCGAAGAGAACCAGTTTGTTCCTGGACATCCGTTGATAAAAAATTTAAGTGCAAGGCCCGAGCACTATCAAAAACACCAACTCAGGGATCGCAGACCTCTGCCAAGGCATAGGATCTGAAAAAGACCCCAAAAGGTCCAACAGCCCAACCTCATACAACACCCTTTTGTATACTCAATGCTAAAATCCCTTTCTATTTCCATCTTCAGGATAGATGCAAAATCTCATTTAGAATCCTTCATCCTGGAAACATACGCTAAGACGCCAAGATGAAGCAAATACAGATAATAGTCAATGTTATTGAAGAGATTTGCATTTCCTCTAATGGTGGTAATCTGGATTTGCTGCTTTTATGATCCAGCTCGGCTATGGAAGAAGGAAGTAACAAAAGAATGATGTCCAAGTGTAAAATGGAGCAACTGGGAATTTATTGTCCCATGGCAGGTAAAATACTAACAGAAAACAGAAGGGAGGGGAGGGTTGTGGTGCTCAAATCAAGAAATAAATAAAACAGAAGAAGTAGACTAAACAGAAAGAAACTGTTGTAATTAATGTTCAACACAAATAAACGTAACCTGGCTGACTGCACTGTACAAACAAAACGCAACCAGAAGCAGCACTGCTAACTAATAATTTAGCAAAGAAAGCTACTTTAACGTGGTAGCAAATCTAGCTGGCTAGTCTCCACACAGTTAACAAATCACTGCAACACAAAACACAGCCTTAAAGCCGCAAGTCTAGACCTCAGCAGCACCAAGAGTTTAGACACAATCCAGCAATTTCACATGAAATTCAAGTCTGTCATAAACAAACAGAATCTCTACAGAACAGGCAAGCTGTGTAATAGAGGAACACAGCTGCTGAACTGCCATGAACCGTGCCATGAGGAAGCAGAGGGCAGCAAACCAGAGAGCAGGTGAGGAAGGTGTGGCGGGGTGCAGCTAATCCCAGCCAGGTGATGAGAGATGGTGATTTGCATAGCAGATGAAAAGTTAGCTGATAGTGTATTAATATCTACCATGATGTCACTTTGTAAGTTTACTTATTTATTTAACCAGTGATTCTGGGCATTATCTGTAAAGAATCATTTAAAAAAAAATTCTGGATTCAGACAGTGATTGGGGTCACCCTGAAAATGTAATCACTTGTTCCTTATTTCATTTCTGACTTTTTCTAAAAATGTATTCAAAATCCATCTATAATGTTTGGATTTATGTTGCTAACAGACAAAGAGAAAAACTAACCTAACCCCTAACCTTAACACCACTGAAAAAAACCTCCACCTTGGCGGAAGTAATAATAAGAAGGATGAAGAAGACTTACATCACACCATTACCCAGTCAGTTGTCACATCTGGTTTCCTGGTCCACTCATTACCAGTGAACTGTACTGGGATTTATTAGTACCTGTCACGGTTCCTGGGTTTTGGTGTGTGTTAGATGTTGTTCACGGTTTAGGGTTTTGGTTTTTGTCATGTTGAGTTCGGTCTTGTTCTTGGTTTATAGTTCTAGGTTTTTATCATGTTCAGTTTCTGTTATGTTCATGCTTTAGGTTTTCAGTTTAGTCATGTTTAGTTCGGTTTTCCCTCTTTTGTTCCTCTGGTTCCTGTTTCTGGCTCATTAGTTCACCTGGTCTAATTACTCATTCACTTCACCATTTCCTTGTTACCCCCTCCGTGCATACATACTCCGTGGTTTTCAGTTTGCTCTTGTCAGATCCTTATTATGGTTTACTTCCTGTTGTCTGTGGTTCCCTGTCCTGAGTTTTGGTAAATAAACCCTTTACCTTCCTGCCTGATTCGGCCTGCAACTGGGTCCTCACGTCCACCGCCATACGTGACAAGGCAAGTACCCATATGTAAGTACTTGTACTTGTACTCGGTTTGAAAGAATATCGGTGCGTCCCTAAATATAATGCATACATTCAAAACTCATGACCAGATTAAGGACCTTTGACTTCCGGCTGGTCTTAAATGATTTTGCTGCACCACAATATTGAAGCTAATGGTTTTTTTCTCCCTGTGTTCTCAGCTCTTATCTTGCATGGCAGGGAGGAGGTTAAGATCCTCCTCAGGGATCAATAAAGGGTATTGGAGGAAAACTCCTCTGTGACTACAGTTTTCCACGTTGACTTGCAACAATCATCAATCATTAAGCACTCGACTAAATTAAGCTCCAGTTACATCATCTGAAAAATCGTAAACTTTTTTTTTTTTTTACTAGAAACTGAAATTTAACGATTAATTCATTTATTTATTAGACTGAAGTTATGAGGATTGTTTAAACATTTTCCTAAGCGTTGCCAGTGCGTAAATGTCAGATAAACACATCCCTCAAGCAGCATAACCTGCATCTTTGTTTTAATGTAAAATGTGCACAGAGGAGATGGAATTATAAATGTTTGTGGAGCTTTACATAGCCTGGCGAGGCCACTAAAGCAAGCACATATGTCTTAATGGAGCAACTACTTAATTTCAAGTGTTTACAAGATGTTGAAATAGGCAGTTATTTGCTGTAACCATGGCAAAAAAAAAACAAAAGTGCCTGCATAAGCTCTAAAAGACACAATCCAACCTCAGCAGTGAACGCGTGCTGCACCGGTTAAGATACCCCAAAAATATCAATGTGATCACAAATTTTTTCCCTCTAACATCAAACTATTTTCAGAAAAGACAGGCCAGAGGGTTTAACAATCCATTTTTGCATCCCTTAAAGGAAAATTATCCAACATGTATTTGATCTTTGATGCAAAAAGGTAAGTCATGTATATTTTATAGGTCATCTGTACACTCTAGAAACTGTTCCCAGTCTTTTTTCTGATGTTAGAAGTGGAATAGAATCTTTTTTAATGTTATTAAAATCACACATAAGCAAAAATATTTCAGGGGCATGAATAAATGAATGAAAAAAATTGCAGCTGCAATTTGGTAAACCACTGCCAAGTGATAGTTATCTTGACAGCCCAGACAGAATAATCACTTCGCCATAATGGGTTCCAGATGCTATTTTTATTTTACCCCGAGGTACCCCACTGAGGGCGAACACCATTTGTTGTAAACAGCGCAAAACTGGGACTGTTGAACAAACAAAAATGTGAAAAAAAACATACACAGAGGACTCTGTTGCTGCTATAATTACCCGTCATGGCTTCACCTCTTTTCACTTCGTCAGCTGTTTGAGTCGCTCCAGACATTTGCAAACCCTCATTGTCTCGCCATGAGCAGAGTCTCTCTGTCCAAGACATTAGCATGTTAAAAAACCATCCCTGCTCTCTTGTGTAATAATAAAATACCACCAATTCTGCTTTGTGCATCAGAGAGGAACATCAGGAATTGATTGAAATTCAAAACATGCTTCAGGCATTCAAAGTGATGCTTGCAGTGGTTTGTTTTCTAGTCTGGAACATGTTTTTTGACCATTGTGGCTAATGCATAATATGTAAAATTTGTTTGTTTCAATGCTTTTTTATTTATCTTTGATTTTGCCCATCTATTTTTTATGCCAAGTCTTTAAGTGTGTTTATCCTGTGTATAAAAGGCCAGAGATAAGTAATAATAAAATAGTATAAATGGCTAAATAGCTGTCTTTAGTACCCTATACTGCACATGGATCAATAAAACCTCCTTTTGATAAATCTTTGAGATGAAATAAAGTTTATAATGTGAACTTTCAGGTTAAAATTCAGCTCCATGTGTCTTCAGAAGCTTTACCTTCTGTTTAAATGTCTAGACTAACATTTGCAAGATGACTCAGAGGGTCGGCAACCCTTCTCCATTCACAATCTTTTTTCTTGTCAGCCATGGAAAATGTTCTGGGTTTCATCAAGCCAACACATAGCTTAAGTGGGTTTTAGCTGCACCTCTCTTTGTACAGTTGGTAACCTCATTCCGATTACACATTGCAATAAATCAATCAGTTTTCTCACACTTTAACGTGTCAAATTGCTCTCAATTAAAGCCGAATGTGTTCAGTTGATAATGACACAAATATCTTGCCAATCACATGTCAAGTCAAGTCAAGTTAAATTTAAAACCAACCTTAGCTGACCAAAGTGCTGAACCAAGCAAAGCAGATAAAATGCCTTGGCCATCATTAAAATAAAATAAAATAAACCAATATTTCTTATAATACAAAATATGAGAATAAAATAATATAAAATTACATAAACATAACATAAAACACATGACAAACAACATAAATACAATAAAAACTCAATTAAAATGCTCAAGCTGTAGGAAAGGCGAGTGAAAATAGGTGTGTTTTTAATAATGATTTATTGTGCTGATCTAATGTTAAAAGGCAGACTGCTCCAGAGTTTGGGAGCAGCAACAGAAAAAGTCTGCCCTTTAACCTGCTTCTAGGAACTTTTAAGAGCAACTGGTTTGTTGATCTCTGTGCTCTGACAGGACTGTGTACGATTAAAAGCTCTGATAAACAAGACTTTTAAAAACTATTAATTAAATCTTGAACTGGACCCTGTACTGTGCAGGAAGCCAGTGAAGTGAAGCCAGCACCGGAGGGATATGCTCACGTCGTTTTCTCCCTGTCAGAAGACGAGCAGCCGAGTTCTGAACAATTTGTAAACGACGGACCAGTGACTGATCAATCCCAAGATAGAGTTACATGGCAGCAACTCAGTACATTGATGTGTCATGTCGTGTAGACATGGTCAAGACAACTTGCTGAAGTTTAAACTGAGCTTCAGACTGAGGAAGAAAGGAGATTTTAGAGACTTTGAACATGGCATGGCTGCTGGTCTGAGTATTTGAGAAACTGCTGATCTACTGGGATTTTCATACACAACCATCTCTAGGGTTTACAGAGAATGGTCTGAAGAAAAGAAAATATCCAGTGAGCAGCACAAGGATGAAAATCTCTAGTTGCAAGAGTTCAGAGGAGAATGGGCAGACTGGTTCAAAATGATGGAAAGGCAACAGTAAGTCAAATAACCACTGGCCGCTGCTGTCAGTTAAAAACAGGAAACTGTGGCCCTGTTCGCACCACAATGATTCTAGCAAAACACAAAACTTTTTACTTTTTTTTAAATGCATTTACATAGCAGCAGAATGTAAATTAAACATGCAGGGAAAATGCAAATAGGACCAGAAACGATGTAGTGCACATGCCAGGCCACTAGATGGCAGTGAAACACTGCAACGACACACCCAGGTGTACACTACATCCTCATAAAGGCCCATTTATGCTCATTTACATATGTAAATAGCAACATCTGTTTTAAGCGTGATCACGTCCTCATACTTCCATGTGTGTTTTGTGTTGCCATGGTTGTTAAGTCAGTACATCCACTAGTGGGCAGTGCTGGGTTCAGAGTTCACTCTCACAAGCCGACATTAGTTTCAGACGCCGTTTGGCAGCGGTAATGTTTCGCTATAAAGTTGTTTCAAACCGCTCAACACACCCTAAACACTCGCATACAGTCTTTGTTCAAAAGCTCGCACAATTCCTGGAAGTTGCTGTACTCGTCTTCATTCTTCTGCTTTTTTGTTCCCTTCCTGAGCCTTTTCTTCTCTGGATTGTTTCTTTCCCTGGTCACATGTCATCTATATTGCTCAACACTGCCCCCACGATTTCTGGTGGTATTGCTCCATCTTCTGCGTTTAAGCAAGAGATGGTTAAGCTCCCTGAAAACAGACCAAATTACATACGTAACCGACACAGAAGACAGTTGAAACGTTCCGTCCGTCTGCGTATCCGTCTTTTTTGTTGATCATAAAACAGCCTTAAGACTGGAAAACAAAAAAACAAAAAGAGAAGAGTTGGGTGTCAACAGCTAGCTACTAGGCACACGTAATTTATGCATCTTTGCTAATGGCATGAGGAATGTTTCCAAGACCTTGTTCAATCTGACACCAAGAATTAAGGCAGTTGTGAAGGGAAAAGGGTCCAACCCGGTACTGGCAAGGTGTAGCCTACCTTTTTAGCTATTTGTGTTAACAAGCAACTGAATGAGTGTCCCTCATAAAGTTGTCAGTTAGTGTATTAATTAACACTTTTTGTTATGTATTAACTATGTGACTTTTCTAAGACTGTAACAGTTAAAAAGCAGAGGATCATCTGTTGTTAGTTCATGAAATGGTTTGTTGGGTGGTCCTGGGATTCGGTGTGGGGAGTTTTGTCTGCGCTGTCCACAATTCTTAATATGTGTGAAATCCAACAAGCCCAACCTGCTTGAACCTGAACTGTGTTTTATAAGACTGGAAATATTAGGCTTTTTTGTTCATGGGTGGAATTTATCCAGCTTTTCTTATGTTTAAAAAGGAATAGAGTCATACCCAAGTCTGTTTAAGCTTATAAGAGGTGGAACATTGAAGAACGTAAATGAGTTTTTAGGGGATTAATAACTGCTGGAGTGAAACTTTAAACTGGTTGACTGATAGACTTCAAAGCAATGTTTAAGGTGGCATTAGCTTTTATTCTGTCTGCAGTGATTAATCATTATATACTATGACTGCATTGTTCACATCCCTTTGACTGGTAGGGTCTGCCGGTGAAGCACTCGTAGCTTCATATAGACACTTCTCTCGGATTCCTGGTCCTCCACAGCTGTCATCATTCACTCCCAGGTGCCCTTGTCTGGCTCCATGTGGCTGGGTGACATCATCGTCCCCCCCCCCCCCCCACATCCCCACATCCTCCCCTGCTGCATCTAATGGATGCATGGTGCTGGTGAGGGTCCTTGTGAATAATTTAGGAGCTCTGGTGCACTTTATAACCTGGGCTGCAAGGCAAGCTGGGACATTTGCCCTAAGTGCATTAGTATAATAGCCGGGAAGGAAACTAGCGTTTATTGACTAATATAATCAATAACTGTGACTCTGTCCACCCTGGAGTCCCTGGAGACTCATGTCTGTGTGGGACGATGGACCAAACTATCAGAAAAAGCTAATAAAAACCTCAAAAAGCAACCTAATCATGCTTTGAGGAAAACTGGTTTATCAGTAATTCTCAAGCAAGCCATGAACAGATGTCTGGAAATGAGCAGCTCATCGAGTACTGGAGTAACTGCATTCACTTATTAATTAATTTCTTCACATTTTTGAGTGAAGATCCATCTGTCAAAGTCCAACACGGGATTCCCCAATGGTAAGGGGGAAAATATATTTATATTTTACACAAGAAGGGATTTCTAACAAAATAAGTTCTATCATTGTAGAGATGTGAGCTATTTATATGTGACACAGTCTAAACATCCTAGGATTCTTGAGTGAAATGAGTTCCCAAAGTATTTGCTCAGATGAGGAACTTCAATGGATGAAAGCTGAAGAAGAAATAAAAAAAAAAGGGAAATTGGAAGACAATTCTTGTTGTCTTATATTAAGTGCCTACACAGCAGTATGCACAGAAAGCGAACGGCTGTTTGCAACATCGGAAATTATGCAAACATTAACATGTCTGCATTCGTATTTTTAATTTACAGTCAGAAAACTGCTTACATAAGATAAACTGTTCTGTTTATTTATCATGAACTCAGAATTAATTAACTTGAGGAGGGCTGGGATTTCTCTTCCAGTTATGTAATATAACTGCATTGTTAAGCCACATAAAATTCCTGTGTGTTTTTTAGTCCAGTAATTTATGACTGTTTTATGGTCGGGGGAAAAATCCTGAATGATGGTGAACAGTGATCACTTAAACGTTTGGTAGAAAGTTAAACACCAGTAGAACTCAGGGCTGCTTAATAGTGAAAGTAAAAACATTTCTACATGAACAATGTAAGGGAACTCAAAGGATTGGGACTGAACAGCCGTGTAGCCATAAGAAAAACACTAATGAGTGAGGCAAACTGTTAAAAAAAAAAAGGCTTTAGTTTTCTAGGGAGCATAAAGACTGGACTCTGGAGCAATGGAAGATCAAATGAGCTTTGTCTGTCCACTGGGGTACCACAAGGGTCTATATTAGGCCCGTTATTATTTAGCTTATATATCAATGATTTACCAACTGTGTGCCCTGAGACTGAGATCCAAATGTATGCTGATGACACAGTATTGTATGTAAATGGCAACACTAAAGAACATGTTGCTGCTAAACTTACAAATGCTATGGTCAAGGTGACAAAATGGCTCAGTCAATGTTGTCTACAACTAAATGTGCCCAAAACTGTTGGTATGTTCTTCACCAAGAAAAACAATATTTCAGAACCAGATGTTTTTGTCGTAGGAGAAAGGTTACAGGTAGTAAATGAATTTAAGTATTTAGGTATTGTGATAGACTCCAACCTTAAATTTAGGGCTCAGGTAAAAAATGTTTGTAAGCTAATTAAATTTAACCTAGCCAACTTTCGATCTGTAAGACACTGTATGTCTACTGAGGCAGCTAAAATGTTCATGCATTCAATGATTATT
>JBAFSZ010000021.1:22640830-22665382 GCA_036919955.1 Melanotaenia pygmaea
CATACATACATACATACATACATGGTGATAAAGAGGGCAAATGGACTTAAACAGTCCAAGCAGGATCAGTGTTAACTTAATACGTTTTGACATGTAGCAAAGCCACAATCTACTCACCATAAACTCCTGCACCAAGACATCAGGATTCTCATCCAGACTGATGCAGAGTCCCTTAATGAAGGACTCCTTTCCGGTATCAATGCCATCTTTAAGAATTTAACTAAAATAGAGATATTTAAACTCAAAATGTCAGCAACTTGAAAAAAAAGCGATCAAAGACATGTGACATCAGAATCTACAAAACATTAAAACTGGCTGTTTGGACCAGACCTTTATGGACTGGACTTTATGAAATCTCAAGAGATGAGATGAAAAAGATCCATTTCTCACAGTGAGACAGTGAATACATGATAAAAATGGTTGGGTCTTTTCAGTACTCACAGGTAAAAGCTTGGCGATGGATGTATATAAATCTTTTACTGACCTAATGCAATGCATACACACTTTATAGTAAAACAATTTTAAAGTTCTTACTGTTATAACTGGACACTCTCTCCATGTGGAAAAGAGGGGCAGTATTCCACTTCACCTCTCTTTGGTCTCTTAACATCAGAAGCAGGGGAATGTTTCTCAGCTGGTTTATATTTCAAAGAATTCACACTTCAGTACATCCTACTTTCCTGAGATGTGTGTGGTAGTTTGACAGCTTGTATTTGAGCTATTTTTAAAGATGGATGCTTCAGGGTGAGTGCTTCTGCAACTTCATTCAACTTTATATCTGTGAGATAGACCGTGCAGCGCCTCCTGGACCAACCCCTCTAATATGTCAGACTTCAGCTTTAGATCAGGGATCAGCAGCATCCCATTTTCTTTGAAAGCTACATGGGCCTTCTGATGCTTAATTTCCGCATCATATCTGAAACCGGGAACACAGAACAAATCTGGCCATGAAGACTGTGCCGGCGTAGACTCTGGAGATGACAGAATGAACAGGAAACGTCACCAGAACTGGATGAGGTGTCATCAGGAGCACTGCTTGATGAAAAGGATAAACTGTGTTCCCCTTGGTCTAGAGGTTGGCAGGATGTGTACACAACTTTAAGTCACATTAAGTTAAGTTCATAAACGCGTTGCCAAAAGCATGTTCATGAACTGTAGTCGGAACGGTTCCCTTATTTTACACTGAGTCCTTATATTAGTCTCTAGTTCAGCCACAGTTGAAGGCAGGCCAGCAGAAAACATGACCCTCTCACTACTGTGTGGTCCAAGGATAACTCTGAAAATAGCTTGGGTTGTCATGGTCTCACTTCACTTTCTATTAAGAAAAAGTCATTAGAATAAGTTTTACACCAAGAGATATTGTTAATTACCAAATCTTACCTTTACTGTTTAAACACTCAAACTATTAAGAAACTCTGAAAAAACAACAAACATGCCAACATACCAGAGGAGTGATGAAGTGGGCTCAAAACAGAATGGATCAGGGTTTCAATACATTTGTTTTCAAACTTTTCCATAACATTCCCATAATGATCAATTTGCTTGATTTATGTATGAATAAAAAATGAAAATCTAAAACAATAAAAAGATCTTGAGATTCTTATTGGAGCACTGATAGTGGAAGAGGAGATGGAAATAAAATAAAATAAGAAGAGATGATCAGAGTGAAGACAAAAGAAGTAGAAAAAGATGTAGAAGGGAAGAGAGGCAAGAGCAGATGGAATGGAGACAGCAGACAACAGGAGGCTGAAGACAGCTAAATAAGTAAAAATCCTGTAGTTCGCTTTTCCTGGAATTATTATTGAAAAAAAAATCCTGTTTACCTTTAACACATAAACCAGAATAAAATGTGGACCATCAGGTTCGGTCACGTTACTGTCCAGAAACAACACGTTGTCTCAGGTTAGTAACTGGGTGTGTTCCCTCTGGGCTTACTTACTACTGTTTTCTGAATGTCTGTGAAATTATGGGATGGAATATTTGCTGATTTAGATCACAAGTCTGAACAGAAGACTCACTCGACCTGTCAGAGGTGTCGAGCCTGTCTGTCACCTCCCAAGAATACTAGCTTTGAGAGGGAGCAGCTGATTGGCTGGTCCTCTGCAGGTTGAGGTTAAACTACCTGAAAATGATGAAGGAGGGTGGAGACGCTGCAGAGAACATCTGAAAGCTGCAGACTGCGATACGAGGACAGGTGAGCTGGTTTTTTATGTTTAAATAAAACAACAGAGAAGTCTGTAAATAATCTGTAATGGTTTTATGCTTTTTAGGTTTTAGTGTTTTTATGGGTTAGTCTGTTAAGTATGTTCACCTTTTTTTTAGTGTTCGCCTTTTTTCCATCTCCTGTATTCCATCTTACTTCCTGCCCTTTCCCTGTTTATTTAATGTAGTTTTGCCCCGCTGCTTTTGTTTCTGCTCAGCTTCTGGTTTAATCTTGGCTTTCATGTGTTCATTGCTTCATAAAATCTCCTGCTGTCTTCATTTGCTTTGTTTCTTGCTTCACTTTTGTTCACTGTTTTGTAGAATTAATATTTTGTGTTTGATTAGTATTTGCTGTAGTCTTTTTGTTGTTGTTGTTGTTGTTTTTTTTAATAATTTCATATTTGTTGTTTTGGCTCGTTTGTTTTCCTACCCTCATCGGTTTCACCTGTGTCTTGTTACGCAATCAGCTCTCTGTGATAGATTGGTCTAGGTTTGTACTTGAGTCTCAGTTGACTTTAGTTTAGAAGTTTGCCACACCTGCTTTATGTTCTAGATTTGGATCATCACTCACTCTTCACCCACCTTTAAATCTGGTTTACACCGCCCACTTAAGATGTCGATATTCAAGAAGATCTTTAAAGATGTCATCCCTCACAAAAACCCAGCTAACGACAGCGCTAAGGTGAGTATCTGATCTCCTCCAGTCAGCTGTTGTCGCTCTAACGACCATCGTCTCATCATCTTTCCGTGAGATGGAAAAGGGACATAATTAAATAAATTAATATATTTTATTGTTTATAAAGGTGAAAGAAAAGCCAAAGCCTAAGTTTTATGGAACCGTCACCCCGTACCCGAATTTTGATGCCAGCAGTGATGCTTCAGTCCTTCAGAGCGCAATTAAAGCTAAAGGTCTGTATGTGTGCCTCAGCTGTTTTATAAATGTTTGTAGCTTAAAGATTAAAATCCGATTTAAAGTTAATCTGAAGAATTTGTAATAATAGTCATTGATTACTGTATGAATGACTGGAAACCTTCGTTAATGATCAGTATTGGTGATGATAAAAGTGCAAGACTCCACATTTTCTACGGCTCTAGAGAAAATAAGTTCAAGTTGTTTCCAACAGGAGTGGATGAGGATGTGATTGTTTCAGTCCTGGTAAAGAGAAACAATGAGCAGAGGCAAAAAATCAAAGTTGTTTATGAGGCGAAAGCTGGAGGGGTGAGTAAACTTTTTCTTATAAAGACTGAACCAAGAGAGTTAAAATAAATGAATCTGCAACAAGCAGAACAAGCCACCGTCGTCCTTTTGACCGAAATTATTGAGCCTTTACAAATTTGTCATATAAATGAGGTAAAGATTGTCACAGCAACAAGTTATGCAGTCCAGAATATTTTATATTTGCAATGAAGTTTTAATGGCCATGTCTTAATCAGCACATCCCCATATATAATTCTGAATTTAGTTATTTTATTACCTTATTAGTGTACCTTTTTTATTAGTTTCTCTGCTACAACACATCTGCCTCAAATCCATCTGCGGATCTCGTAGGACTGAATTGAGTAGCCCTGATCTAAGGACTGGAAGTGAGCTTTAACGGCTCCCACTAAAGTTCATATACCTACTTATGCTTTCCACTGCCACATGGGGGCAGTACTCAGACACAGAAGATGAGGCAGAAAATATTCATTTGGTTGTAGTCTGCAGCTTCACCACTAGGTGTCACCACATACTACACACTGCTTCTTTTAAAAGGGAGTTTGAAGACAGTGGGGGAAATCGTTAAAGGAATAAAATACTGATATTCTACGTAATGCTTGATTATAACAGTGCCGTCCTTCGTGTGGCTGATTTGCTCTGTGCAGAGTCTGGAAAAAGCCCTGAAGTCAGCTCTCAGGTCACATTTTGAGGATGTGTGTCTGGCTTTGATCATGAGGCCAGTACACTTTGATGCCTACCTGCTGCATAAAGCCGTAAAGGTAAATATCAGGGGTTTATTTACCATCTATCACACCATATTAACAATTTGTCCAGACCAGACTAAAAACCTTCCCCAATTCATTGAACCTTATACACACATTTCGCTGTTCTTTCATTTCTTTGCATAATGTGTTTTTGTCAAAGAAAATGTGAACTTGTGCACATTTTAGGGATATTTTATTTAAATTAACATTGTACAGACATGAGTTCTTTTCATTGCAGCATTTTGACACGCAACTGTAACCTGATCTGAGGCTTCTTACTAGATTCCCTGTACTGATTGTTTGATCCCAGCGTCTTAGTGATTTATCCTGACAATCTAGGGATTGAACTTGTAACCTCCCAGCAACAGTTGCCTTTATAATCTGTAATTCTGTTGTAACGGGTTCAGTAAAGTCCAGCTTTACCACTGCTTCTTGTATTTCTTTTATTCCAACAGGGTCTTGGTACAGATGAGCGAGTCCTGGTGGAGATCCTAGCAACAAGATCAAACCGAGAGATTCAAGAAATCAAAGAGGTCTTCAAACAAGGTTTTCAGGACAGCCACTCTGTTATTTGTTGTTCTGACCTCTGAGTTCTTGAAAGGTTTTCAGCTTTTACACAAAATTTTAGCTGATGGTTTTTAATGCCTCCAGCATCGAAACAGAACTAAAATTCTAGACAGTGATGCTCTTTGATCACCAGGATGTCGATTCCCGCTGTCTACAAAAGGCTGTTATAAACGTTTTTTTTATTTTTTCCAGAGTATCAAAGGGACCTGGAGCAGGTTATCAAGGATGAGACCAGTGGTGACTTCACCAAGGCTCTCCTGGCTATGCTGAGTGCTCAGAAGGATGAAAGCACTGAAGTAGATCCTGAGCTTGCCCGAAAGGATGCAGAGGTAAAGGGGAAAAAAATTAGAAATATAACTTTGAGTGTGGCTTTTCTTTTTTCTGTTCCTCAAACAACACAAATGATGAAACCCTGAAAGTAGTTTAACTTTTCTACCGTTACTGTGGCTTTTAGTCAACTTGAGATCTGTCACAATTTTGTCGTCTTTATTTGTACAATTAAATCTAAACAAGTCTGGCATTTAAACTTTTAGCAAATGAAAGAAAAGGGTGCATTTTATTAGGGATAATTTGTCACTTTGGTGGCTTGTTTGGGACTGTTCATGGTAAAGAATGGACTAAATCTTTCACATGATCAAATGGTCCTTAACTTTTAAAATTACTGACAAATTTGCATGAGCAACACAGAACTGATTACACTGTTCATTATTAGCCATCATTCAATGACTTGTCGAATCACTAACAGTTACAGCTACTTTTTTTTTTTTTCTGTTCAGTGTCTCTTGTGGAGAAACTTCGACCGACTCTTCCTTACAATGTTATTTAAGTCCATATAAAAAACGGCAGATATTTATGCACAGCTCTATTAATGTCCTGCTACAGCGTTTCAGTCAGAGGTCTGAACTTTTTATGTGAATTCGCTTCTGTGTTTGGGTTCATTGTTTTGTGTCATTTTCAGCCAAGTTTGATCTGCCAGATAAAATGACATCATATTTAAGTCTAGAATACTTTGGTGTACAGAGGAGCTCATGGTAGATTACAAGGTGTCCTGATATCCCAAATTTCCCTGAGGACTCTCCAAAGGGATTAATAAAGTATTTTTATTCTATTTCTATACTGTGACTGCAAAACAAGCCCAAACCATCAGCCCTCCACCTCCATCTTTGACACTTGGAATGTGTTTGTTATAACATGTTTGATTTGCAACCTATTACAAGCAAATCTTTTTTAGAAACGGTTTCTTTGAAGATTGCACAGCCTGATTTAGGCTCTGAACTTACTGGGATGTCCACATCTGGAAAGCCTCTCAGTCAGCTCCAAGTAGTTTTGAGATGCTCTGATAACCTTTTCTAGATTGATGGGCAGCAACAATTTATCCTAAGATCATTGCTCCTGTCTTTCATCCTTGGCACCGTTTTTAAAACACACCAGAAAATTGCTTTTTGTGTGTGTGTGTGTGTCTGAAATGTAAAACCTAACCTAACATGTAGACTATTAACAGGTTTCATTTAGTCTCCAATGGAATATCTACATGTATTTAGGTGTTATTTTCTGGTGTCCTCAGATTCTATTTGAAGCCGCTAAGCATACGCATACCTCAGGAGCCGACGTGACTTCCTTCATTAACATCCTGACAAAGCGGAGCAACGCACAGCTCTGCAAAAGTAAGTGTTTGAAACACTCCAGTTGAATTTACCCTTCATAAACCTTTCATTTGGAGGTGATAATGCACCTAGACTAACAGGTTTGACCAACAATCACTGTGGTAACCAATGGATCAGACCCAGTAGTGAAGGAACAAAGTCAGTCTAATCTTTTATCATCCACAAAGTCCTCAGATTCTGACATAATATTTACTGTAAAGTTATTTTGTATGTAAATAAATTCAGTATTATGCTTGACCAGAGAGAACAAGCAATAAGCAGTCTTAAACCCTATTAAAATTCTGTATAAACATAAAAAAACAGACCAAATTTTTATCTGTCCTATTTTTTTTTCCTTGTTTTAAAGTCTAAAACCTCATTCCAGAAATAACACATTTTTATCTTTTAGCATTCCAGCAATATGCCAGCGTGAGTGACGTGACTTTGCCTAAGGCCTTGGAAATGGAGCTAAAGGGAGACATTGAAAACTGCCTCATTGACATTGGTAGGTGCAATATCAATGTTTTGATGCAATATCAATCTGTGTGTCTGAGAGAGCAGCATGACCTTGATGCTATGTCACAAAATCTGATAAAGACCTCTGAGGTACATCTGGATCATCAGTTGTTCCATCATGTCACTGAAACGGGGGCGGAGCTAGAGGGTTTGACAGGGTGGCACTGGTCACCTCTGACTATTGACTGGACACACCAAGTACCACCTTGGGTGATTGATGGGTTACCGGAGGAGGACCGAAATGTAATTTTGGACCTGTATGGATCACGAGTATCACTACACCAGTTTAAAGTAAATTTTAAAGTAGTTTCCTAATTAGTCATTAGTTTTAAAGGCAAAATCGGTAGCACTGACACCGTGCTTTAAATCAAAACTGCAGTCGAAAGAGAAAAACACTGAGAGCATTCTCCAATACTGATCCTCATTTTATTCCTTTTTTGGTCGTTTGGTTTTTAGCAGGATGCCGAGGCTTTTGGGGTTTTTGTGAAACTATTTCTGGTCTGCTTCTTTCACTAGCTTCCATACCTGCACACTGCTGCTCTTTTGTCAACATAAAACACCAAAAGTAGATGTAGATTTTGACTTCTAAATAAAAACTATTGAAATGCAGCAGAGAACAGGTGGGTCTTCAACCTTGATTTAAATAAACTCAGTGTTTCAGCTGATCTGAGGCTTTTATAGACAGATTGTTTATAGAGAAGCTTCCTTTTATCCCTCGCAGCAAATGAGAACATTTTAAATTATTAAGAAAAAAAAATCCCAATTATTCAGCCTTTAAAAATATTGACACTTTGGCTGCACATTTCTAGAACATTTTATCTGGTGCAAGTACAACTAGTAATGTTAGGCTATTAAACTGATGTTAGCATGAAGCTATGTAGCAGCACTAATCGAGTTGTATTTAGGGACTACACATCAACTTAGTTAATCAACATTTTCACGATGGAGCTACAAAGATGCTCAGGGTACCTCGGTAACCATGCTACTTAGCACTGGCTAAGTTACTGCTACATAGTCCAGTTTAATTTCAACAGGAGGCTAGCTAAGCTGCTAGTTGCTTTAAATGTAGCTACAGCATGAAAATGTGGAGAAATATAGCCTGGAACCAGTCTTCTTTAGTAGTAAGAATGAAGAGAGGATGATATTTCTGACTTTTGTGTGAAGAGGAAGGACACAGTTCAGGGCGAGACAGACCCCAACCCCAGCATCAGAAACCAGAGACGCCACCACCTCAGTACCACATCAACTGCTCCAAAACAACCAACTTACCTTTCTGTGAAGAAAACATGTTCCAAATATTTCCACTTGGTGATTCAGATTAATAATGTAAAGATATTTTATTTCTCATGTCTCTCTAATGTGACCTGTTATCATAGCAGTGTATGTGAGTGTGTGTCTGCTAGAGGAAAACCAATTTCCTTTCTCACTATAAGGTCCCTCTGATAGTCTTGCCCACCTTCTGGCCACCCCAT
Organism: Melanotaenia pygmaea; assembly: GCA_036919955.1. Taxonomy (NCBI): domain Eukaryota; kingdom Metazoa; phylum Chordata; class Actinopteri; order Atheriniformes; family Melanotaeniidae; genus Melanotaenia; species Melanotaenia pygmaea. The sequence goes on from JBAFSZ010000021.1 coordinate 22,649,193, forward strand.
GTATAAAAGTCTAGCTGTGCCACTGCACTGAAGCCTCATCAGGAATAGTCTTCATGGAGTCTTCATTTATACAACAAAAAATGAATGAATAAAAATAATTTTCTGATCATTTATTGCGTGTGATATGTCAAAACAATTTTAGTGCTTACGGTACTGCAGAAGTCAAGTATCAGATTGCGTTAAACGGGGTTATAAGCAATTATTTTTTACCATCAAGTGATGCAAAAGGTCTCAAACTGCATGCATCAAATATGACACGTACAGCATTAAAGGGCTAAGGAAGGTAAACGGGAGAAAAAGGCTGATGTATGCCAAATGACACAGAAACTGCACTGAACATCTGTGACAAGTCCTCTCCAGAGCAGTGTGGATCATTTTGATAGAGAACAAAACAAAAAGTCAGCCAGTATCCAAAGACAAGCTTTGGAATGTCCTTCAAGAAGCCTAGAGAACTATTCCTAGAACTCCTATTGGGTCTACTCACAACCTGTGAAACAGTGATTAATGTTGCATTGCTCATCTTTGCTGTTTCTGTTACAGTTGTAGGTCAGTGAAGGGTAAGCAAAGGATGACTGAGATAGAAGAGAGGAAATAAGATGCTGGTATACTCCAGCAATAATAAGTTCCAGCCTTAAGTTTAAAATTTAGAGCAATCTTAAGGATGCCACCTTCCTACAGGGGTCATTTTTGGGAGTAAACCTTTTGATTGTCCCCTGATTTTATGAAGTGAAAATGGAGAATCAAGGAATGAACTTTCCAGAAAACTCTTACTAGTCTTTGGAAACGCTTCCTGGAATTGAAATGTAGCTTGATTATACTGACTCCGTTTATTTGGGTCATTTGGTTTTAAACTGCTTCCCCAACAGCTTGCCAATAAAACTGCACCTTCCACTGCCAACATCTTGTTATAGTAAAAGACCTTAAAGAAGTAGACCTGCTTTGTCCCTTCCTGTAAACATCAGTTCCAGCAAACAATAATGGACTTCAGTCAGTTTTGTGTGCACATGAGGAACGTGACACCACCATGACTCAAAAAGAAAGGGTAGGGAAGGGATTCATCATCAGAAATACTTTATTAATCCCTTTGCAGGGAAATTCATGTTTTCAGTACAACCCGTCCAAGATTAGACAAAACATAAACACATATCACATACAGGAACAGGCAGTCCGACGGAGCAGCCACTTCACAGCGCTCCATGGTGATGTAAATCCAGTTTACTGTCAATGTGTTTAAGTGTATTTTCAGATTATTTATTGAACTAAATTATTTTCTAGTTTGACCAAAACTCGTCTGAAAATAACTTTATTGCTGTAACATGTGGTATCCAGAACGAAAACCTATGAAAAGTCATCCACAAAAAATCTGACTGCAGATCCATTTAAACAAAATGATGAAACCAACTTCCAGCTGAACACTGAACTGGTGAATCAGCTGGTTGGACTGATGGGAACTCCTCACACCCTGATTAGGGTGTGTTTAAATCTCTGGACGGACTACATTAACCTAAATCTGGAACTCCTGGGGATAAGCAGCATCTGGACTCTGTTATATTTTGTATAAATTATGTATTTGTTCCTTTTTTCATATGCAGTGAAATGTGCCTTTAATACCCCGGCTTTCTTCGCTGAGAAGCTCCATCTGGCTATGAAGGTATGTAAGACTGCATGTTGGTATCTAAATCAAACCAAAAAAATCTAAACCAAAACTCTATGATGATGATTTATGAGAAGTCCAGAAATCACATGAAACTGTTCCACTGAATGGTAAGTTTACCACATGGGGCATTCCCATACAAACTGTATTTAGGATTGAATTACACTAAAGAGGTTAGACTGTCAATAACTATTTCACAGCAAACGGCTGAATATATAGACAAGCTGTGACTTTCCATATACAGATGGTAGAATATTTAATGTATCTGGGGCTAAAACTGCAGGGCTCTTGCAGGGTCTCGGCACATGTGAGAAGACATTGATCAGGATCCTAGTAAGCCGCTCTGAGGTCGACCTCAAGAAGATTCTGGAGCAATACAAGCTCATGTATAACCACAGCGCTCAGGAGGACATTCTGGTAAAAGCAAATGATCCAAAATGACAGCTGACATGATATGTATTGGTGTATTGTAGCTGACCACAAATTTATCTGTTTTACAGAAAGACACCAAGGGACATTTTCAACAAGCCCTGCTTGGGTTGTGTGGACCTCAATGATTTTCTGTTCTCATCACTTTGCATTAAGAAAACAGCTTTCTTATCATGTTGCTGTTAAAATTAATGAGTATCTCAAACTACTTCTAATGATTGATTATCCATTGCATTTTGTGCCTTTTCTTCCCCCAAAAAACATATTTTGTTTTTATGGAAATTCTTTTCATCTGTTGTAACTTCTTCTTCTGCCTCTAATAAAACATCTGTGATGTATTCATGTGTCTTTGTATCTGATAGAAGAAATTAAAAGTGAAAGACTGAAAGAGCAGGAAGTTATTAAATACAATATGAATGAATCAACATATTTAGATTGAAACAGAACTTGAGAGCTGAAGTTGTGGTTTAGACCAAATAAGTCATCTTTGGGTGATTTTTTTTTACCACAAAGACAAGTGTAAACCATTGAAAAGTCAAGTGATGGGTCAGCTTTGTGTCTCGCAAAATCAAACTTAAATTCTGAATCGACTTTCTCAGCAGGCGTCCTTGGCTTATTAACCACCATTTTATTCCACCCCAAACCAGTCGAGGTAAATGATTACCTTTTCTGAGTCTAATCCTTAAGATTTTCCCTTCCAGTTAAATGGAGGTTTTTTTTCCACTGTCGCACATCACCCAGTGCATGCTCAGGATGGAGGATTGAATGAAGTCTGTTGGCTTTCTTAGCTTGTCAATGATTCTTCACAAATTAGCTTGTATGAACACAGTTAATATAAACTGGGCTAATGTGGATCATATCTATTTTTATTGGAAATTTGCTTATTTTGCTTATTTTAACCCATCTGGCTACACAAACAAAATTATTTTTCTAAATGTATTTATAAATATTACGTAAAATCTAGTGTAATAAAATGTAGTTCGTGGACAAGTTAAATATCTAAATTAAAGTGAAATATTGGAGCAGCACTACTGAACCTTGTCAGATTTTTATACATTGGTGCCCTTCATGAAGGCTAATTTGGCATCCATCTTGCATTCTGTCTCTTCTCTGAGATCTCTCCAGCCAGCAGAAGTCAGTCTGATGTTGACGCTTGTCTTATGCTCTGTCCCTTTCTCTCTTTCTTTTCCTGCTTCCTCTGATAACATCCTCTTGGATTTCTTAGCTAAATTATAGCCATAGTGCATAACCAAAATGGGAGTCTGCACTTTATTTGTCTGATGTTGCCTTTTTGGTCCAGCACCCAGCATTACTCTTCTGGGATGTGCGTGTTATCTTCAACTATTTTTGCATATCCAAATGGTCAATGACCAAAAACATTAAGTAATGCGACCCACTGGGAATCATCCTAAACCTCTCAATTAGCCAGCATTGCTCTTCATGTGTATTTCAGCATGAGAAATCTGAGGTTTAGCATGTCAAATGCACAAGTGTCACGGCCAATGCGTGAGAGTTGGCAGTCCTGTAAAAGAAACCGGCTAGCACAGGTTAAGTGGTTCACCACGGTCTCGTGCTGCAACATGCTGCTTCAAATATGACACGAGAGAGATCACTCCGCAAGAAACGAGAGCGTTCAGTCGACATACTACATAGTGAAACCTATTGTCATACACAGCCTATTGTAAAGTACGATAGAAAAAAAAACTAATAAAAATTATTGCAGCCTGCAAACTCATCACGCTCATTTTTTCTTACCGTGCAATTAATGGACTCATTGCTTTTCGCGACAGGCCTAAATGTTTTTGAATCTGTCTCATTTTCCCTCATTACTCTCTGGCCTGCTGTAGGAGACGGGGAGAGACTGTGCTGTTGTCTGCGTCTAAAGGCAGATTTATGCTCATGCGGCATTTGCGTCACCGCTGTACGCTCAACATAGCTCCGCAGAGGCTCGCCGTGCACCTCTTCCAGACCTGACGTGCACCCCTGCCACGCAGACGGTTACGCAGAGGTACTCCCTTGTGATTGGTCATTTTGGGATCACGTGTTGCCAGATGTCTGGATCTTCTCGTTGAGTTTATATGGTAACCATAGTTTTTTAAAACAATAACCAGTGGATCAAGTTGATGAGAGGCTGACCGAATTATTTCTTTGTTTATTTCCACAAGCTATTAAAGACACTGAACCATACTGGACACTATTGTTGTTTTAAAACAGAAATTAAACTGAAGTGAACCATCAAAAGAACTCCGACCAGATTAGTTTATCGGCCAATATCACCCCTGCTGCCACCTTCAGGTTAGGAGGAGAAACGGCAACCCCTATGCCCCTATGAGTGCGGGAGCAAACCCACCAGCTTCAGCTACGTCGTAACCGACTGCATGCAAACGCAGCGCAAGCGTAAATCCACCTTAACTGTGCCCTTCCTGCGAACCGCAGGTTACAAAACTGTTATTTCTGAAATGTTACGTGTTATATTGTGGACTGCACTTTAACTGAAGCTAAATAGCTATATGAGGAGCTAATTAAAAGTTTAATGGGGATCTTCAGCTGATCCAAGATTCTTAATCAATTGTATGTAAATAAGGAAATGCATTTTTTGGTATAATATTTAGATTTTTCATATTGATATTTGCTGACATTGGGATATTTAATATAGTTTAAAGTGTACTGACAACTTGAAAGTCACTCTTTATTTTTATTGTAGTTTTATTTGTTTTAAAAAAAGCTGGAAAACCATTGTACAGGAGATGGGAGAAACTGTGCTGCTGTCTGCGTCTAACTGTGCCTTCCTGCTATCCGCATGTGTGTGTAATAAACGTGCAGATCCTGATCCCTGCTGTGGCTTCATTGTATGTCAGCAACCATTCAAGAGCCGCTCATTAAGCTGGTGCCGTCACCCGGATCCATTGGTCAGCCACTCCCGATCACCAAGGGTTCAGCTGTGTGCCTGTGATGTCTGGGATGACAAGTTGGTCGACCTGTGGATCCTAAGCTATTGAAGTGACTGCTAATGTTCTGTACAGATGCATATGTTTAAGATCATTATTCAAGGGATCATACTAGTGATGTGATAAGTTTCTGTGAGATCTGTATTACTGTTTTAGTTTCATCTAGCTTTCATTGTCACCTGTGTTTTTTTTTTTTTTTTTTTTTTTTTTTTTTTTTTTTTTTTTTTTTGGTAACTTTGCGTAGGTTTTGCTTAAATGTTGCTGCCTGTATGTTGGGGTTTACCCCGGTGGACGAAAGGGTAGCCTCCCTTCGCCTTCGGGGTGGGGGGACGGGTCCTGACTGTTGTTTGTGCTTATGCAGCAAATAGCAGTTCAGAGTACCCACCCTTTTTGGAGTCTTTGGAGGAGGTGCTAGAGAGCACTCCTTCCGGGGAATCGTTCTGCTCGGGGACTTCAATGTTCACGTGGGCAATGACAGTGAGACCTAGAGGGGCGTGATTGGGAGGAACTCCCCCCAATCTAAATCCGAGTGGTGTTTTTTTGTTAGACTTCTGTACTCGTCATGGACTGTCTATAACAAACACCTTGTTCAGATATAAGAGTGTTCACATGTGCACTTGGCACCAGGACACTCTAGGCCGCAGTTTGTTGATCGACTTTGTAGTTGTGTCGTCGGACTTGCGGCTGCATGTTCTGGACACTCGGGTGAAGAGAGGGGCAGAGCTGTGAACTGATCACTACCTGGTGGTGAGTTGGCTCAGATGGTGGGGGAGGATGCCAGTCAGGCCTGGCAGACCCAAGCGTGTTTTGAGGGTCTACTGGGAACGTATGGCAGAGTCCCCTGTCAGAAAGAGTTTCAACTCCCATCTCCGGCAGAGCTTCAACCATGTCCCAGGTGAGGCGGGGGCCATTGAGTCCGAATGGGCTGTGTTCCATGCCACTATTGTTGAGGCGGCCAGCCGCAGCTGTAGCTGTAAGGTGGTTGGTGCCTGTCGTGGCGGTAATCCCCGAACTCGTTGAGACGCAATGGAGAATGACTTCTGGATGGCTTCGAGGAGATTCTGGTCTACCATCCAGCAGCTCAGGAGGGGAAAGCAGTGCTCTGTCAACACTGTGTACAGTGGGGATGGGGGGTTGCTGACCTCGACTCGGGACGTTTTGAGGCAGCGGAAGGAATACTTCGAAGACCTTCTCAATCCCACCAACACATCTTCCGATAAGGAAGCAGAGTCTGAGGTAGCTGGTGCTGGCTCTCCTATCTCTGGCGCTGAGGTCACTGAGGAGGTTAAAAAGCTCCCCGGTGGCAAGGCCCCGGGGGTGGATGAGGTTCGCGGGAGATCGACAGGATCGGTGCAGCGTCTGTAGTGATGCGGACTCTGCATCGGTCTGTCGTGGTTAAGAGGGACCTGAGCCGAAAGGCAAAGCTCTCAATTTACCGGTTGATCTATGTTCCTACCCTCACCTATGGTCAGGAGCTGTGGGTAGTGAACGAAAGAACAAGATCACAAATACAAGGGGCCGAACTGAGTTTTCTCCACAGGGTGGCTGGGCTCTCTCTTAGAAATAGTGTGAGAAGGTCGGTGATCCGGGATGGGTCAGAGTAGAGTTGCTGCTTCTCCGCATCGAGAGGAGCCAGATCAGGTGGCTTGGGCATCGGGTTAGGATGCCTCCTGGACACCTCCCTGGTGAGGTGTTCCCAGGCACGTTCCACCGTCCCACCCTGACTCCTCATACTGGGCATGCTGACCAGTCACCAAGTTATCCAGTGGATTTAGACAAAAGCTATTTTTGTCATTTTTTAAAATTATTTTATTTATCTTTTTTTTTTTTTTTTTTTTTTTTGTGTGTGTGTGTCGTTGGTACTTTGGTTGTTGTTGTGATTTATCTCATTGTTGTTGTCTTTGTTAATTTTTTAGGAGCACCTAATGAGTGTCAGCTTAGTTTACCTGTAAAAGCTTCAGGAAATTCTCTGTTGTGTTTCGGTACAGGTGTAGCAGTTGGCTGTCTGATGTTACTTTGGATTGGAGGGTGTTGCTTCAATCCACTCTATGTTTGTCTCTACTTCCATTTTTCCCCACTTTCCTTTTGACTTCTCTGCATTGCTGTCTTTTTTTTCTGTCCCCTCCTTTTAGGTCGATTTCACAAATTCCATAATATCAAATAAATAAGATAAAACAATATATTTAAACAAATAAAGTAATAAAAAAGTGAGATTATCAAGAGGTGCCTTACACCTATAAAGCTCCTCTTGGCAGAGCAAATTTGTTCTGCATAACACAGCAGCCAGACCATCATTCTGTTTGCTACAATGCTGGACAGGACATGTTAGAAAAAAATACTTTTAGTTTTTTTTCATGGCCTGGCCAATTATTATTATTATTATTATTATTATTATTATTATTATTATTATTATTATTATTATTATTATTATTATGTTTTCATGAAGGCCAGTGGGAAGAAAATATCTATAGAAGACTTATTTAGTTATTTATTTCCACTACATTTTATTTGTTCATTAAGTTTATTTAATCTCAATAAACTAAGTAAAGTAAGAACTGTTTGAACTGGTAAGTTATCAGCTAAGGGGGATTAAAAGCACAAATTGATTGACAAAAGTTTTCCGTTAAGGTAACTTAAAAATGTCTTACTTTCTTCTCAAAAACATTGGCAATATAATGAAAAAAAATGTTATTTTTTTCGGATGACAAACCCAGAGCCGTCAATATACTGGAAAAACATGTGATATTCACCAATCAAGATGAAGTATCACTTCCGCGTTGCAGAAACTTTTAACTGCGCAGTCGCGACCCCTGAACACGTGACGTTGAATGTCGTGTCCGGAAGTGTCGTGGCTTATATGGACAGCTGGGAAATTGTTTTCTGTCATTGTGGATTTTTGTGTTTATTTTGGTTATCCCAATCTGAAAAGTACATTATTTGACTCCAAATAAGTGCTCACATGGGTTTGTTTGACAGGCAACGCACCCGGTGGACGTGACGCGTCCAGAAACTTTTCCGAATATTCCAACTGGCAAGCCAGCTAGTTAGTTAGCTAGCTAGCTAACAGGCTAAGGAGACAGCCAGATGACAAATACTTGTGTGTTTATGTACAGTTTATAAGCTAAATAAGTACACACGAGAAGATGCATCAGAGGCAGAAGAGACCTTGTTGTATACTTAAATCGATCCGGGTTATTACCAATATTCTGGTAACAGCGATGTAAAGGATATTAGAAACATATCTAGTGTAACTTGGCGTGTGTGGTGTTCAAAAATGGATGAGAAATACAGCAGCAACGTATTATCAGGAGGGAAGCTGGGCATGGTCGAGGTACCCGATTCCAGGTAATCATACAGTTGCTGCAGTCCATATTTCTGTTTGTTAATATATGTCCACAGTCTTTGTCAAAGCTGCGCTGGCTAATCCATCAGCTTGTTGCTCATTTGTTGATACTATAAAATTTCTACTTTTGTGATTGCTTTAGCAACTACACACATGTTGGATCGAGTGAAGGGCTATGGTATTTCTTAATTGACATATTTAATGATGGGATGTTTACTGGAGGTGCTAACCTTTCTCTTCTGAACTGGTACTGCACTTATTGATCAAATCAAAACTTATTTATAAAGCATGTTTTAAAACAACAATGGTTGACCAACCACATGTGATAAAATAGACATAAACCATGGGCACAAGCTCAAAACAATACACATACAGCCAGCTGATAGGTTGAATGCCATTTTCAGTGCTTCAGTGGTTCATGCTTCTGTTCAGCCTTTTCAAGGGTTGTGTGTAATTACTATGATGTTTTGTGTTTTATTTTCCTTTTGTGTTGTCCTTGTGTTTAACTTTCCTTTGTCCCCCTGGCTTGTACTAATATAATTATTTCTGGTCTTTTCCCCCTGCAGATTAACCAGGTACATTGTTGAACTTATCATCGCAAAGCTCCTGAAGGCTTTAGGGATCTTTGAATCATATGACATCCTCAAAGTTGTTCACATAGTTCATTTCATCTTTGTCTTAAAATTAGGGTAAGTACTCCATTATTTTATTACTTGTAGAACTTTAAATTATTCTGCTACAGTGAAATTGCTCTTTCTATTATTGTTTCATATAATAATCAGCAGTCAGATTATGACCTCTTGCCTAATATTAGCAAAACTGCCCTGACTCATTGAGGTCTGAAGTGTGCTAGACCTCTGAAGTTATACTATGGTACCTGGCATCAATAGTAGATCTTTTAATTTCTGTAATTTGTAAGGTGGATCCATGGAACAGACATAGCTGCCCAGCACAATCTCAGATGCTCAACTGGATGAAGATTAGAAGAATCTGGAGACGAAGCTAACACTATGAGCTGATCCCCAAACTATTTATGAATCATATCTTTTTAAATTGCGCTAGCACACTCAAATAGGTCTAGCCGTGCAGTATAAGCTCCAAAGTTGTGCGTTTTGTGAAACAGTAAAGCAAAAATGTCTGTTAATACAGCCAAATTTCCAGTAAAATTGCTTTCATTCAGCTGTCTCTCTGTTTCTTATGTAAGATGGAGCATTATGTCAGATATTGGAGCTAAAAGGCAGCCCGTTAGGAGTTTGTGTTAACTCCCTGCTGCATAAAGCATTTACAGACTCTTGCTTTGCTCTACTAAGATCCTATAATACAACCACAGCATCACTGTTGTTGACAAACACCATCTAAGGAACTCAAAAACAACATCCGCTCACTGAGTTTAGCTATAATTACATGTACGATGATCTCCCACAGAGAAAGTTAGAAGCAGTAGAATGATTTCTCTCCATAATTCTTTCTTGTGCCGTGTCTTCCCCGGGTACATGGATCTTTAAAGTAAATATGATTAATTTTAGTCTAGTTCTGATGTTCTTGTGTCTGTTGTGAGCACATTCAGTGGGGCACCCTAACAGGCCTGAGGTTACGCTGTGTGATCTGATGCTCTTTGATCAGAACCAGCATGAACATATTTGAGTTCTGAAATGAGCCTTGGTTTACCCAATGGCCTCATTTACAGTTCACCAGTTTTTCTTCTTCGGACCACTTTTGGTTGGTCCTGACTACTGCAGACTTAGAACATCCCACAAGAGCTGTAGCTGTGGAAATGTTGTGACCCAGCTGTGTTGCTATCACAGTTTGGCCGACAATCACTCAAATACTTAAACTTGCCTTTTTTTCCAATGACATAATGTTCACTTACTCTCTAAATATCCCACTGTGGGGTGCTGTTGTAAATAGATAATCAATGTTTTTCACTTCGCTGTCAGTGGTCATAATGTTGTTTCTGTTGTCATATAAAAAATATTTTGATTATGTAATTTAATAGTGGCAGTAAATAATTTTCTCTTTGTTTTTTAAGGAGCGCCGTTATTCTGCTTTTCTTTCAAAAGCCTTTTTCATCTGGAAAAGCCATCTCAAAAGGACAGGTTTGTAGGTTTGCTGCTTCTTTAATAGGCAACCTGTTCAGTCTCACTTTCATTTGGAAAGAAAAAAGAAACATATTTTTCCTTTTCTGGTTCTTCTATTTTATCTCAATTTAACAATAAGTATATATGAATGTTAGTTCAGTCAGCCTGTGAAAGCTCTTCTGTAGCCTGGTTCATGTAAAAATCTATTTTTCTTTCTAGGGGATAAAATTAGTGAAGCACGCCATTTTCAGCTGTGTCATATCCCTCCTGGGCTTCTTCGGTCTAACTCTCTGTGGTCCTTTAAGGTAAAATAAGTGAATATTTGTTCAGTTCAGTTATGTTTAAATAGGTCTAGTTGACGACAAGTCATCTCAGAGCAGTTTTTATGCAGCATGTGCAGCTCCTGCAGATCCAGCTGTGTTCAGATTGTTAAAATCTTTGTCGTCTTTCATAGGACACTTCTGCTTTTTGAGCACAGTGATGTGGTGGTCGTCGCCCTCCTCGGTGTCCTTTTCACAAACTCAGGAGGGGGACCTTCCAAGGTAGGATCCCACCTGCTCAAACAGCTTAAAATAATGAGATTTTAAATATTTTCTTGTGTCCGTGTTGATGCTGTTGAGCCACATTTGTTCTGTTGGAGAGTTTTTTTTATTCTTCATATTTGTGGTAATTATCTCCATTGCTGCCATCTTTAGTGTGGTTGATCTTACTTCAAATCTAACTTTATGGTCTTTTCTGCTGGTTTGTCTTTGACTGCTCAGACCAGAGGGGCTGTTTTTTTCATCATCGCTGTAATATGCCTCTTCCTCTTCGACAACGACGATCTCATAGCAAAGATGGCCGACCACCGTATCCTTTAATCCATATGAAAGCCTGTTCTGTTTATTCCAGTGTTTGTTCTGTGCTGTGTTTACCTTGACCGGTCTTGTAACCAGCTGAGGGACATCATGACAGCGCACTCACTCATTTCCTCTACACGGCTATTTCATTTTTGGGAGTTGCAGATCATAAAGTGAGCAAAGCTACTGTGACATTTTATTTATGTATTTCAGCGTTGCTTTATAAGATCCTTCCTGTTCTTGTTATTAGGGTGGCGTTGTGCTGCTGGTGGTCTCGCTGTGTCTGAAGGTGGGCTTCCACACAGTCTCTCGAAAACTGTCCGTGGAAATCGGTGGTGCCAAACGTCTCTACGCCCTCGACAACCTTGTTTCTGCCATGGTGCTGCTGCCCTGGGTGATAGTGCTGTCAGCGACCACAGAAGTAAGTCAACAATTGTGTCATTGAAGAGAAAAAATCTACTGATTTTGGAAAATGTAAAGACAGAAATAAATAAAGAGAGTGAAGGAAATTATAGATGATGATGTATGTCTGCTGGTGGAGATCCAGAGCAGGATAGGGTGGTAATTACTGCCTAACTTTACATCCAGTTTTAATTCCCAAAGAATATCACCTGATTTTAGAGAACTCCTGACTTTACTGAGACTCAGGCAGGAAGCCCACTTAATCTTTCTGGTGCATGATTAATAAAAATGTCTTGTTCAGTGACGACCTCTCACCTTTAATGTCATTTTGTCTCCCTGTGAATATCTTTCTCCAGAGTAAAGTGGAGTCCTGGTTGTCTCTCATCCTGCCGTTTGGGATGATCATCTTCTCCATCATGATCCTGGAGTTTTACGTTGAGGCCACCTGCAATGCAAAGATGGAGACGCAAAGGTGTGCCCGCTACGGCACCATCGCCCTCTTCCTCAGCGCGCTGTTGTTGGCAAACTTCTGGACTCACCCTCTGACGGACCAGATCCGTGCCATGAGGAAACCCCCCCAGCAGGTCAGCACGGAGCACGTGCTCTCTGGTGGAGTGATAGTTAGCGCCGTCTTCTTCATCATGTGTAAGTAACAGGCGTCAACAAAGCATAGATGCTGTTTCTATTTAGAGACCAACCTTTTCTGTTTTCACCCTCTCTCTGCAGCGACCTGCATTCTGTCGTCTCCATCAAAGAAAGGGCAGAAGGGAACGCTGGTGGGTTACTCTCCTGAAGGGACTCCTCTCTACAACTTCATGGGTGACGCCCTGCAACACACGTCGCAGTCTCTACCGAGATTCATCAAAGATTCACTGAAGCAGATCCTGGAAGAGTATGACTCCAGACAGATCTTCTACTTCCTGTGTCTTAACCTGGTATGTGCAGCAGTGATAATGATCACTTTATCTGTAGGCGCCTTTAAGTTGATTTAAGTTTCTCCCCCTTAATTAAGAACTTAATTTTAAGTTATTTCAAAATGTCAATCAATGAATTTGTGTCACATAACGGCATGTTATCCACTGGACGTGATGTAAAGTGTGTGATTGCGTTACCATGATGTAACAGGCCTGCACAGAAACGTCCATTTCTACCAAAAATTTGTATTATGTGTTTTTATGCACATGGATCAGAACAACAATCGATTAGAACGAAATCTGAATGAGTTTGATTGGATCAGAATCTTCTTAACGGTATGTTTACATGAAGCATTTTGATTCGGATGTGTGTGTCCATGTAAACATGGCTGATGAGGATGGTGCGGGAGTTTTTGTCAAAGGCTGCACGCGAGGAAGAGGAGGATGATAAGAAGCTAAATATGTGAAGTAGCAGATGCAAGTTTTTTCCAGGATTTTGGAAAGAGAAGGGAATGTGTGACTTCTTATTATTTTCTTGTCTCATAACAAGACTTGTAAATGTGTTTTCAGGAAAAATGGCAAAACAAGATTAAAGTGCTTGAAAAGACGCCATGATTTTAGAGTTTAAGTAAACTCTAACAGGCAGTGGGAATCTAAATGAGCTGCATCTCCCAGCTCATTTTCCTCCTGCTTTCCCACATCTTTCTTTTTCTAACTTCTTTATTCATAAAATAAAACAGTAATAATATAATCACATGAGATTACGTTGATGGTAAAATGCTCAGTTAATCTTCAGGTTGTAAATTGAACGTCAGCCTTGTTTTAAAGCCTTTTGTCTGGTGCGTGAAGGTTGATTTGACCTGGGATCATCTCCTGTTACTTGCTGTCCACATTTCAGGCTTTCACCTTCGTGGAGCTGTTTTACGGCGTTTGGACCAACAGTCTGGGTCTTATCTCTGACGGCTTCCACATGCTGTTCGACTGCTCCGCTTTAGTCCTGGGCCTGTTTGCCGCCCTCATGACCCGCTGGAAAGCCACCAGGATCTTCTCCTATGGGTAAACATGGAGCCGTGAAGTATTTCAGCTTTAGCTGGAACTTCTAGAAGCTGACCCCAGCGTTGTCGTTTTTTATAGGTATGGACGAGTGGAAATACTTTCTGGTTTCATCAACGGCCTGTTTCTGATGGTCATCGCCTTCTTTGTTTTTGTGGAATCAATCACCCGTTTGTTGGATCCTCCCAACATAAACACGGACATGCTGACTGTGAGTTCACTTCATCTATCACACTATCTGCAGACGTGGCTTTTTTACATCAGGCCGAAACACTTAATGGCATTTCTCATTCTTTTGGTAACTTTTTGGGCTTTAATGAACAAATTTAGGTGTAATTTTTTTTAACATATATTTGTTCTCTTTCATCAACACAGCTCACAAAGAAATGATCAATACTAAGAGACTAAAGGAGCCACTCTGTGTGCAAAATGAGCAAAGTGTGGTGTGTTATTGTGGAAGAGTTCTCACATCTGGGAAATAAACATTGTTAAAACTCTGAAGGTTTCCAGATGTTTTATAAAAAACTTGTATTAAGTTACAAAAGGTTGACAGACAGGAAGAAAGTCAAACGGCAGGTTTACATCCAGAGAAAAGAGTGTGTGGTTGCAACCATGCTGATGGGAGTGTCCAGTTCAAATCGGTGTAGAAAATCAAACATCAGGAGCTGCAATTTACCAACGACACTGATGTAAGACAGAATATATAAACATGAACCTGATTACCATCCAGTCCAGGGTCATGGGAAAGCAGCTGGAGCCTATCCCAGCTGCTTTCAGGCGAGAGATGCAGGACTCCACTCCATCAACCTGCTCAGTAATTCTTGTCAAGTCTACGTCCTACATTTTTGTTTTATGGTTCATTCTGAGAGTCCATGAGGTCCCTCAGTGCCTTAACAGTAAAATATCTGTAACCACGGACACACTGACTACATCAGCATTTTTCTCACCAGGTGTGTTTCAGTGGGACTGTGTTGGTAGCGTTTAATTAAAAGCCTCCATAGAGGAAGCTTTAAGTCGCCTTCCGTAGGGAGAAACTAGTCGTATGTTTTGTTCAGGCCTCCTCTATAAACTCTAATCTTTAGTTTTTCCCCATTGATTTCCCATCTCCATCATCCTGGTAGATGGCAGCAGATTTTTAATCCTTCCTTCAGTCATCTAAATATTTCCCAGCTGAGAAACAGTCTCACACCACCTCCAATCTTCACTGTTTTTGGGGTGATGTGCAGTGCCACCTGTCCTCCAAACATGGTGTGTGTTATGGCATCCAGACTTTGTTTTTGGTCTCGTCTGACCACTGTGTTTTGATTTTTTTGTTTGTTTCTTTTTTCAGCACTTGAGTGGTGAGCATGCACACAGGCAACGGTTGCTAATTGTTCTTATTGAAACAAGTATACCTGCTGTTTCCAGATCTTTCCGTAGCTTTCAGATGTGGTCTTGGCTGTCTACCTCCTTTAGCTCCTCTCTTTCTTCATGTATTTAATACCTTTTCCCAGTCATTCCATTTTGTTACATATCACTTAATTTCTAAACTTAAATGTCTTTGAATGTGAGGATTATTTGGGATTTTACCAATATCTGTTGAAAATTTAATCTCAGTAGGCTCATTAGAAACATATTTACTGAGAAAAATGTTCGTGTTTCCTCTGGACTTGGATCTTGTGAAACATGTAAGTAAATCACCCTGAAACTTGGCTTCTACTAGGCAAACATTAATTAAACAGGGAAAAAAAACACCAGGTGGCATAATAATTCATTTAAACATAGGATTAAATTCAAATATAATAAGCTTAAATATGATAAACTTTTTCTAAATTAGCAATAAAATTTGAAAGTACAGTCTAAAAATCTGAATGATCATCTTAAAGTCAAATGAAAGGGAATCCCTGGATTTACTGGTTTTGATATTTTTTTAACATATAACTACAGTTAAAAGCAAAATATGAAAATTAATCAAGTATCTGCTGACATGAGAGTGATTTACAGTTGTTGGCAATCAATCAAGTGCTGATCCTCCTGGGATCATTTTTCTAGATTTACCCTTTACATGCATCTTATAAATAAATTGGAGATGTTGGATGCTGTCTGCATTATTTCATGTTAAACATTGTTATTTTTACATTATTCAACAAGGTTATTAATTAAAATATTTTACATTGTAAAATAAAAAAATGTATCTGTAACATTGTGAGAAAATATTTGCATAGAAATTTTTTTGATTTACATTTAACTTTTTTTACTTTCATTGATCAATATTGTTGAATCTAAAACCCATCCATCTATTTTCCATGCAGCTTATTCTAATTCCGGTGGCGAGGGTTAGAACAGTCCAGGGATATGCATGTTTGGTTAATTGGTCACTCTAGATCAAGGCTACTTAATTTGGTCCCACAAGGGCCCAGTCCTGCAGGTTTTCAATGCTCCAACACACCTGACTAAATGGATCCAACAGCCTATGAAGTTCTGCACAATGAGTCAGATGTGTTGGAGCAGGGACTAACTAAAAACCTGTAGCAGTAGCCCTTGTCTATAT
>JBAFSZ010000021.1:22683112-22700643 GCA_036919955.1 Melanotaenia pygmaea
AAGTCTCGTTGCCATGGAGACTCACAATAACAAGTCTTGCAAAAACAGAAAAAATATTCAGAAAAATCTCCCGTATACACAGCCTCTGACCAGCGCGAAAAATCTGCCCGAACAGACACAGATTGACAGCTGATGTCTAAAAAAGACGGCTATATTGCAAAAAATCACGATGTAAAAACGGAGCTACTACAATTGCTGCTGCCACCTAGCGGCGCATTCTAGAATTCCTCATTACACATTACACAAACTCCATTTTTGAACATCTAAGGTTTTATTTCTTTACTTGTGTGTTGGTTATTACCAACATCTGGTGAAAATTTAATGTCAGTAGCGACTTAATAAATTTATTTACTGAGAAAAAGGTTGATGTGTTCAATACTTATACACTGTACATCAAATCAAAATTTATTAAAAGACAAAACTTTTTGAACATTTGTTTCCACAGATTCCTCCACTAGTTTGGCCTGCGTCTGTCTATTTGGACATTTTTTTTGCACAAGTTAAAAATAGGTGTTCGTGAACTTTTACCAATACAGTCTATCAGGAATACATACAGTAACCGAGTAAGCCTTTTAGAAAGCTAATAATTTTCTGCATCAGCACGCTGGCTTTTAATTCACACTGCGATAAGAGAAAAAATATAGAAGAGAGATATAAAGACAATAATATTCTCTAACACAATATCTTTTACAGTAACAGTAAATTAAGTCTTGAACTTCACTGTGTTCACAGCTTTCCTGGTGGAAAAGAAAACATGGTCACCATATGTATGGAAACTGGACTGTAAGCGGAGATCAAAGAAATTGGATCACATTAGAAAGAGGTAACAATAGGAGATGGTGGATTTGAATATTTTAAAGTATAAATTCAGACTTGCCCAGACAGGCATATCAGTATTCAGGTTTCCTTTTGCAAATTTTGAGAAATCTTGTAAGCTTCTAAAAAACTGAGGTCCCCTGTTCGAGGACTTTGATAACACATGGTGCCAAAATAGCCATTTTGAGGACCTTACCTGAGCTGTCCTTACACTGCAACATCACTCCCTTATAACTCCAACACAACGCGTGGTTCCCATGGTAACTGCTTAGAAAAGGCTCAAATAACACAATTAAAAAGTGTTTCAACTCCTTGGATAACTATCTGAAACAATCAGATTGTGTCTTTGAGAGAGGGGTTCCACAACTTAGAGGGGCCAAAGGATCAAAGGGGGGCCAACTCAGTATCATTCATTCATTCATTCATTCATTCATTCATTCATTCATTCATTCATTCATTATCTGTACCTCTTAGTCCATTATGGGTCACAGGTAAACTGGAGCCTATCCCAGCGTTTGAGCACATGAGAGGCAGGGTACACCTTGAACAGGTCACCAGTCCATCGCAGGGCAAAAGGGGACCAACTCAATGTCAGATGGGTGATTTTAGGGCATTTTCACACCTAATAGTCCGTGAGACTCTGCATGATTGGTGACTTGGTTAAGCTTGGAGATAGTGGGCTTTTTAATTAGAATCCTAGTTTGCTTGGAAAGTCTGCCTCATTTGGGAAATTGTAATGTGTAAAGAAACTCTCAAAGGGATCAAAGAAGTAGACTTGGTCCACTTACAAATGTGAATTTCTAATCTTGAAGTGGACCAAATACGAGAAGCGGACTACAAAGCATAGTGCATGGGTGCAGCGCATGGCATCATGGGTAAACAAATGGCAAAGAGGGGAATATGTTAATCAAAATGTCCGATTTGTTTCAGTAGTGCTGCATGAACGCAAACTCAGTCCAGAAGAATGTCACAGCCCCCCCCCCCCCAACTGAACCGAGCTCCTAATCGTACCAAACCTAGTGGACTATCCTGGTGTGAATGCACCCTTTGTCACAGGAAACAACCTTATGAATAACTTATTCCTTCTGCACCAGGGGTGGTGCTGCACCAATTACTGAAGGTGTATTCACACCTCCTAAACATATTTCGAGGCACTTTTCGAGGAAACGAACCAGGCTCCGATGAAGAACGGCTGGTGTGAATGCTTAACGTTGTGGCTTTCCAAAATAGGTTTTTCCTTGTGGACTGGTGAAAATCGAACAAGCAAACTTGCAGCAAATCTACCACAGAACTAAAGTTTTGTTTATACTCATTCTTTTCAAATATCATTTTTAAATCAATACGTCTGTGTCCACATGTTAGAAATGGAGGGCAAGAGTTGAATAAAAACACATATTTAAGGCCCTCTGTGGATTGTTGGAGCTCTAGTGTTTAAGGTGAGGCCTGAATACACAACAGAACTAAAGCATATTTCATTAACCAACAGAGTAAAAACATTTTGCAATCCCGTAAAATATTTGCACTGGCTTCAGCTTTGAACAGCTTGTAAGCTTTGTATGTTTGAGAACAGGAAAGAAATTTTGCAGTCACTGCACACAGATGTCCTCGTGTGATTTAATCCTGTCTGTTAAAGGATAGATGTTCAGTAGTAAAAACTAATAAATACCATCACTTGATTAAAACTGTAATATAACAGAACCTATCAAAACAAATACTACATCTTTGTGATTCAAGAGGTATTGGATAAGCTCTTCAGTGAATCTTATGTGCTTGGCAATCCTTTAAAAATAGTCCTGGTTGTGTTTTTTATTACAGATGCAGCCTGGTTCTGGCAAACGGGCCTCCCAGTTGGAAAGGGTGACACACAAAACAACCATATGGAAATATCCTGTCCTTAAAAATCTGACTCAAATGCAAGGAAAGAACTAGGATTATCCTATGTTGGAAGAAAAATAATAAAAGTATTGGACAAGCGATAATAGAACAACTGATCCTGACCACATTCAGAGCCGTTTCCATGCAGAAAGAGGGATGAAAGTGAAAAGCAGAGGAGGAATAAAATGGAGCTTGCTGGATATGGAAGAACAGGCTTTGCTGTATTCTTCAGAGATATGACTCTCATACACATTTGTGTTCCATCTGTCAGATACGCCTCTGTCTTTTTCTCCTTCTCTGGTTGTTTTCGACTCGGTCAGCACTCTGCCTTCCTCTCTCCAATGGTCATCAGCATTTTAACAAGGATCCACGAACAGTTTCAGAGCAGATGGGAGGTGAATTCTCGCTCTGACTGCAGCCATCACTCTGAGATCCTGACTCACTTTTCAGCAAGTTTTAGACAAAAAAGTGACTCAAAATAATGAGATCAAAGTGCAAATTCAAACAGTGATAATAGAACACAAAGTGCAGGAATTACTTAAAATAATCGATTAGAAAGGATTCATCCAGCACTTTACAGACCATTTTAATTTTCAACTGCTTCAAATTTCCATCTTTATCCATCACTTATCTGTTTAATTTCCTGGCTGTCTGCACCTGTGTAAGCAAGAAAAGCTTCAATAAAAACCTGAAGGATGCCTCATGCGGTGGATGCGGAGGTTATTGTTTTCATGATGAAACAGTTATTGCATACTCCCCTTAGTATGTGTTTTACTGCCTGAGGCATTTCCAAGTGAAATCCCCTCTGGCCCTCCACCCTTCTGCTGGGAACACCCCAGACCACCACCGCTGCTTGGAAAACTTGGACCTACATTGTAGTTATTGAAGTTTTAATGCTGTTACATGTTTGTCAAAGGAAACTAGTTTTGGCAGAACAAACTTGACCCAGATGATGCACTTATACTGATTCTGTTTGGGTGTAAAGGTAACAGAATCACCTTTCTTGGCAATTTTTCCTTCCTTATTGCCTTACAATTTGAAATTATAATGATGTATGGGTGTTTTTTTTATCATTTTATTATACAACATACTTACAACCTTGAAGATGATTTTACGAGCTTGAATAAAAACAAAGGACTTCTGTTTCTTGGTTCTTGAAGACGTTTCACCACTCATCCAAAAGGCTTCTTCAGTTCTGACTGGTTATTGATTATCTGGTGCATGTAATCTATGCCTCTTCGCCAGTGGCAAAGCCTAGTGGCAAATAACTAGTAAAGATTCAGCAGCACAATCAGAGCATGAAGGTCCGTTATTATTGTTGTTTTCATGGTTTTCATAGGTCTAAACGGGCCTGACTGAGCAAGTGTAAAATGATGTAAGACATCATCACCAAAAAGTTCCAGTTCATGATTGTAGAGACAGGATTTGCCTCATATTTGAACTTCTTGGGGCTTCAGATTAACATTTTACTCAGAGTTCTCAAGCCTAAGTGGTTTCGACTACCCAAAACTCTGCTGCTGTGTAATCAAGAGGCCAAAACTCACCAAAACATTTGTGCTTTACTGTCTCAGCATCGTAAGGCCAATTTCTGCACTATGCAAAAGACGGAAGTGTAGCCTTTCATTTGTCTTGTTTATGTGGGTAATTTCATCCGTTTTCAGGGCCCTCGCGGATGTGTACCTTATTGGAATAAACTGAGTAGTACCACCAGAAAGCGTGGGGCAGTGTTGAGCAGGGCAGCTGATCTCCACTGTCACCATGTTTGCTGTTGTCTGAAGCTGGCATGGGAACTCTGAACACTGCACTGCCCTCTGGTGGATATATTGGCTACCAACCATGCCAATGCAAAGGATGTATAAGAACAGAGCTCAGCTCTGTGGAATGTAAGGTTTATGGTGCTTCTATTTATACTCTTTTTGTTTTTCTTCTCTCATTTTTTAAGACTCTTCCTATTTATCATTTTAATTAATTAATTTAAAGGTACAGTGTGTCAAAAGTACTGACATCTAGTGGTCAAAATGGGCATAGCAGTTATTTCAAATGACAAGCACAGTTGTGAATGGATGGTGGCCGTCAGTGGCCAAAATTCTTCCAGACATAAACACGTTTTCATCTGTTAGTGGATCTAGTGGCTTCTGGCAGCGATCCCCAACCCTTGTCCCCAAGGCACTCTACTCTGCAGGTATTAGATGTTTTCCTGCTGCAACACATTCATATTAAATGGATCTCTGACAAGCTCTACACAAGTCTGCTAATGAGCCATTAATCTGATTCAAGCGTGTTTCAGATGTGGAGCCACAGCAAGTAGATATAAATGGTATAAACTTTATTTATTTTAGTGAAGTTATCCCAATAAAAAAAGTTTTTATTGATAGCTTACATGATTTTTTACTGTCATTGATTGTTGATTTTGTTACATGCTGCACCTTTAAGTTATGTCGTATAGGTCCATTACAAACTGTATCAAATTAGAAATTGAGAAATATCAAAGAAAAAATTCAGTTAAATTTCAGGTCGCCAGGCAAAAACATCCCAAAAATATATTCTAATACAAATACAACGGTGACTCACAAGTTAATCTCAATATTATAAAATGTAGGCTTTGACCAACAGTAGATGGATCAGCTGAAATGTAGATGGGAAAAACACGTTTATATCCTAGACAGGACACATGTCGGCTCAACAGAGAAGCAGATAACGCACTCTAGGGCCGGATGGAAACCCAAATCAACCAGCACTGTTCCAGGGTACGCTGTTCATCTGCTGTAGCCAACTTTCAGGTCTTACGTCTTCTTTTGTCCAATTTTTGAAGGACAAGCTGCATGTTTTGCTGACACATGTTTTCAGCTCATAACTCTTTGAGAATCATTTGTTGGTGGAAAAATACAATTTTCTGTTTGTCAAACCGTTATATTTGTGGTATTTTTTATGATCGCACCAAAAGAGAATGTGCACACATTATGTGTATTTGACACAGTCTGCTTGTAACAAAATGCCCTACAGAGAAAATTCTTTGCTTGGCTGCAGTTTGCAGCCAGCGTTTAAATTAACAGCTTTTAAAGACCTTCGGAAAGTCTGGAAAACTATTGCACAAGACCATTTTAAAAGTTTACAAGAAAGTAGCTGAAAGCAGTATATAAAGAAATAATGGATGACATTTTGCAAAGAATAATGATTGTTTAACTCAACTTTTTATCATTATCTGTCAACCAAGACGAGTGAATCACTCTGCAGACTCACTCTGCCCCATTATTTTCTCATTTGTAAATTAATAATAAAAAAGTAAAGACAAGGCAAAAATTGTAAACTGTAAATGATGTACCTGCCAACTTTTGAGTCATACAAGAGGATGTGTGAGAAAACTGCTCCTTAAAAATAAGGAATTTCTCCAGATAAACAAGGGACAAAAAGCAGAAGACTCAAAGCAGGGAAACATGGATATAAATTAAGGCCACTGGTTATCTTCATGATGAGAAAAAACCCAGCAATGGGCCATGATGAAACATTAATGTGTGTTAATTTCAGTACTGGTTAATTTCAGTCTGTGCTCAGTGTGGGCTGTGTGACACGCCCGGTATACATTCATTCATGTATGCAGAGAGAGAAACACAAATTATTGATGTGTTCTCTTCAAATAGACCAGCAGTGACCTGAACTCAGAGGATGAAATATAGGCTGTGAGATTGACAGATTTCCTCTGATACTGTCTGACGGCCTGATTCTGTATGTTACTCTCCATGTTTTGGAGTGTTTTGATCATCCTGGGACACCTTGATCTAAAAGTTCACATCGTGTGTGTCGGAAACTGAGCCGGCTGTTTGTGTGGGATCAAAGATGCGTGAGTTGGTACAGATTGGATACCATGGTTACTCAACACCACCCTGCATCACATACTGTTATCACGGTAACAGTTGCAGGAATGAAAGGTGCATGTGACGTAGATGAGAAGGCCCAGCAGTGTAGACACAAGTTGTATTTATCTGTTCTGGTTTGAATGACACCAGGTTGTGACTGGATCATACCAAGAGCCCCACCGTCAGCAGCAGCGCCCTTTTACTCCTCCGATGACTCCATCCTACATAGGCTATTATTAGTTACTGTATTGTTTGAGTATTGTTATTGCCAATAAAAACTTGTATGTGATATTTACTCAAAAATGTAACAAAAAAATGGAAGCTCCATCCAAATTTACCTTCAAATCTGATTTTAAGCAACGAAATTTAACCATTTAGAATGAATGCAGACATATTATTGTGTTATAATCAGCATGAAAACATGATATGACCTGATAAGAGGGTGATTTTGATTTAAAACTGTCTATAAACAAAGACAAAAGCTGAAAATGAAGATCCAGTGATGATACAAGGAAAACAACTTAAAGTGTTTCATGAATTTAAATCTCTAGGTGTTTTATTTTAATTAAAAACTCTGCTTTAAACAACAAATCAAGAACAATTTGAAGAGAATTAAATTTACATGCTCAACTTTAGATATATTAGAATCAACACATGAATCAGCTGACTTGTATTTCAACACAGTATGCATGTCACATTTGACCTACTGTATGATAAACTGGGCACTGACATGAAGACCATTGTAAAACCAGTAGAAAAAAAAATCCATCATCAATGTGGTATCTTGAGAAAATAAAAGGATTTATTAAGCTGAGAAAATCTGATTAAATATGCAGATTTTTTTCCTGGTTTTCAAAATCCTTCACGGATTTGCCTCCACTCCACTTTAGTAGACATAGGGATGAACAGCGCCAACATTTTTCCCTTTCTATTCGGTACCATTAGTTTATGGTACATTTTCGTAGCAATACTTTTTTCCCCTTTTTAGGAAAATCACACAACTGTACAGCGTGCATTTATATCCATGGCAATATTAATTACATATAAAATGCTGAAAGTGGAAAAAAATGTTCTTAAAATTGTATTAAAAATAATTACTGTATGCAAGTGTTATAAGTAAAATGAAGTGATGCATGATGTTTAAAGGTGCCGTGTGTAACAAAATCAAAGGTCCCTGATGAATAAATGTAATTTATCATTAAAAACTGTCATTCTATTGGTATCTAATCACTTTGCCAAAATAACTGATGTTTTTTTTTTTTTTTTTCTTTTAGAAAGAACCATTTATGTCTAGTTGACCTGGGCCTATGTGTATATCTGCTGCCATATCTGAATGGACAAACAACTCTGTGTGTGAAGTGAGAACCCCCTGAGCTTTCAAACTGCAGCACCAGCTTTTTTCAATAGGAGCACCATTTGAGATAAGGGACACGGGCGGTGGGGAACATTTCTTAGCAAAGAAATGACTATTTGGACACTCAACCTTCGGTATTTCCTTCTGTTTACATGAAATCCAGCTGGTACAACCTGATGAAAATAAAATAAAATGGAAAGTTGCAGCCACAAGGAAATATAAGCCATAATTACCCACTTTATTTCTTATAAGATGGTCCGGTGTATTCTTTCCTAAAGCAAATAATAAAGAAAGCACTGAGGCTTCTTTCCTTAGAATTTAAAGAATTTGACCAGGTCTTATTCTCACTGCCACTTAGATATTTCTAGGTCATTTCACTCAGTAAGAAGAGCAATAAAAACTCTTCGAGTAGAGCCAAGGTCTTTTCAGCAGTCTTTTTTTTTTTTTTTTTTTACTTTTTTTCCCCTTGAAAAGCACAAGATACTAACAGTAGAGACTGTGAATGTATCTTGTACTATGTTTCATGTAGGGATGGAAGCACAGTCTTGTAAGAAGTTCTCTCATTTAGCTTGTTGTTAGATCCTATTTTCTTTTCTAAAAATAGTCTAATCTAGTGGAGAAAAAGAAGAGATAGAGGCAAAAAAGGGGAGTGGGTGAGTGGTCCATGAGTCAAGGAATAAAGTATGCAACATGATAATTAACGTTCAACCCTTTTGGTGCATAAAAGTGAACAAAGTCTAATTGTTATAAATCCATTCACCAATGTGTTTACTGTGTAGTTACTACTAGTTATTACTGTGCAAATTCACCTTATTAGAAACACTAATGAGGATCCAGAAAGAAATTAATCTCCAGATAGTAGAAAGATGGGACGCGCCAGCCTAAAATAAATAACTTTTCTTTATCAATTCTAGTGTTACTTGGTATTTCCTTTGGAGATAGCGGTTGTTTTGGAGGCAAGCCACAGTTTACTTAAGTTAAAATGTAATTTAACATACAAAAGACAAATGAACTTAAAATTACGTCTAAACAAGACCAGTGGTGATGTCATGTTCACTTTCTCTAAAGCTATTTTTCAATCTTGCCTTTACATGACAGTGAACATTTTAAATTGTACAAGTTACTAATTACTGACAAGTCAAATAGACGTGGTTTTTGATTTAGTTTTGCTGAGGAAATTTTAAAAAAAATTATTAAAATGGCTTTTCTTTTAGTTGAAGGAAGTTGATTTTAGATGACAGCCATCTTGGATTGAAGGACTACAAGTATTAGGAATAATTGTGTTTCTGCTGTATAGTCTTTGGATATTTTAGTGAAAATTACATAATGTCAACATGATTTATTTTAAAACATGCACTTTATTTATTTAGGCTACTTTTTAATATTTAGTCAGCACTTACTTTTTTTGTTTAAAGTTAGTTTTACACAGGCAAAGGTTAGCTAAATTTAAATGTAACCACGCTAATATTATTAGTTGTAGCGTAAAATAGACAAAAATAATCGATGAGCGAGTGTAAAACTACGTTTTCTCCTTGTTCTGCTCATGTTTTGTGGCGCTGAAGAGGATTCCTTCTGGTTTCACCAGTAAGACCCACAGGCGGGTAACAGCGACACCGGCGGCGGGTCGCGGGACTGTGTTGCAGCACAGCGGCACTTTGCAGGCGGCTGCTGATGGAGTAGGAGGGATAAGGCTGCTGTATTCATGGCCGTAAAGAACTGTTTGTCTGCAGCAACAGCATCAGCAGTGTTTATAAAGGCGCTTTGTGCAAAGCTAATCCGCTCTGATGTCACGGTGCAGAAGGAGGGGCTGAGCTTTCCGCTTTAATCCGAGCAGGTTGTCTGGAGGGACAAACCGAGCCGAGCCGGGGGAGAACGCCTAGGGACACGGGGGCTATGTGTGCTACAGCAGCCGGAGCTGGGCCTCTCCTCCGCTGACATGCAGGTAAAAGAGCAATAGTCGCTTCCGACAGTCGGTAAATGAAGGGGAACGTGGGTTTTAGGGTGGTTCAGGGTTAGGGCGGCGGTATGAGAACGTGTTCGGGTCATTTTATTGATGGCGGATCCTGCACCTGCGGAGATTTACCGTGTACACGAGGGAGAGGGAGGCTCATGGATAGGTGACAGCTTGTACATTGTTTTTCTTTTATAAATGTAAAGGATCCTGCAAATCAGGATGCAATGAAGGACATATATTTGACAGTAAATACGCACCACAAAATATCTACAATAACACTGGTCATACCCTGGAAAATAAACGCATTTCATTGAGATATAGTGCAAGAGTGATCATAGATTTAGAAATATTACAAAATAAGAAGCTTTTTTCTCTTTTTTATTATTATAGTAAAACCGTTAAAGGACATGGGTGGTGGTTTAGAAGTCAGTAAGCCTTAAAAATGAAAACACTTGCCAGTTTAGCTATTGCTCATGCACGTATCACCTCCCACTAGAGCATCAGAATACACAACATACACAATACATGCACTGTGCTAATTGATGCATCTCTACGTGGACCATATGCTTGCTGGGTGATTGTGTGTCATCATGTGGTGAGTGTTTGCAGAGAGACAGAGAGGATGAATCATGCTCTGTGAAATAGACAGAGGGCACAAGTTCTGCAGCATCTTCCTAAATGAACTCAGGCAATATTAGTGATTATTTACATCATAGTCTGGCAGCTATTACTTGGTCATAATAAAATATCAGAAAAATGAAGAAATTCAACTTTCTTTTACCCTAACAGCAATTCAGATACCAATGTATTTAGTGTACATTGGTATATACTTGATAAATAATCAAAATTTAAACTCAAAGAAGATATTGTTCTGTATAAAACTTGAAACACTGTCATAAAACCTGTTCATTTCAGCCAGTCAGCTAATGTTTGAATGTTAAGTTCTTAAGATGTAGGCAGTATTTGGATTTGGATGAGGAAGAAGTTTAAAGTCATTATTAAATGGCTGTTTGTAATACTATAAGGTGATATGGACTCGGTATGGAAGCTAAAACCGGCCATTCCTTCAAATATTTATTTTAGATGCTGTAGTCTTGAGATTTGATGTGATTATAGGGATGGGTACCACCGCAAATTTCCTGAATATAAACAATTTTATTCACAACAGCCTGAATCGATCTAGATTAAATCCGATTTGATTCATTTACAGATTTTTATGTAACACAAATGTTTTTTGAATATTAAAGACATTCTCAGATAATAACTTTATAAAACACTGAGCCTGTTTACATGACAGTATAAATCAGATATCTGGGAGTAATCAGATTACTGTAATAATCTGATAAGACACGTGTACGTGCACTTTTAAAATGCAGTATTTGAAAGACCGTTGTCTACATTTACCAGACCTTTTATTTTGAAGTAAGTCCGAATGTCACTTCCTTTTATTTTCAGAAGCGTTGTGTTTGTTGAACATAGCGAAGCCCAGCGTCTTAGCATTAGCTGCTAATGTGAGAGGTGATAAACTGTTAAAGGTTAGTCACACGAGTGTAGGGCCACTGTTGTCGCCAGAAAAGGAAACATACTAAAAATAAAAAAAAAAAATCGATCTCCAAATTTTATGAATTTATTTTGGGTTCATTCAATTTTAATCGATTCAAATCGATTAATCAATTTTTTTTAACCCAGCTCTATGCGATAACTTAAAATTTCTTAAGATATAAACATACTGTATTTGATTACAAGTTTTTTTTTTAAACCAAGACCACAGCGGTGGCTCAAAAATTAGTGGTTAGCGTTTAATTTAATTGGTCATTATTACATTCGGTCAGAATCTATGACAGTAAGTTGAAGCAATCCTGTGCTTTCCTTTTTGCATTCCTGGCAATTACTTTCCTGAAGTTTAACAGAAAAAAAACTAATTATTTCTTCATAGTTTTTGAAAGTAATGAAATATCTTGAGATAACAAAACAGTTAACTTGTTATCTCGACGTAACAATGTTAAAAGAATTTTAAGCACAGCCAGTCTCAGGAGCTGTAGAGCAGATATCACCTGCCGATTCCTACTTTTCTGGATGTGTCTTCAAAGACCAGGGTGTTGCATTTACTGAAATCTATTGGTCAAGTTAGCGATAACAACCACCGTAAAAGTTGTCCACCCACAAGACGACAGTAAGTTCAGCCTCACTCTGAAAACGTTTGTCCTCCATCTGCAGTTTCTCTCTAGCAGCTATCACTTCCAACTTGTCACATACTCATGCTTCAGCAGGAGCCTGGTGGTTGGGTTTAAATAGCACTTGTGAGGTACGTTCCGTTCTTTCATCAAAGCTTTATGTGCTAAAATGTGTATAAGTACTTTTAATGTGTAGTGAAATAACACGGTAGTGGTGAAGGAAATCAAAGTGAAAACCTAAAAAACAGAAATGTAACTCGGTAGTTTTGAGGCTGTACTTGATTATGAGTGGGAAGCTTGTGAGTTGGGCTCTGATTTGCCCTCTGATTCCTATTTGAATACCTTATACTCACCATGCAGATGGCTCATTGGCATTATGCAGCTGTAGAGCATCAGAACGATAAAGATAAAGATGTGCTCTACTTTTAAAACTGACTCAAAAGGTGCTTGACCAAGAAGCAGTGTAGGGTTGATTCATATGGCTGTGATTGCTCTTTAATTAAGCAGTGAGTGTGATCCTCCATTTGTCTACCCTCACGCTTATTACAAAGTAGTATCACCACATAGTCCTCCACTTTATGATCATTCATCACCATCTGAGCAGCACTATGTACATTTTATGGAGACAACATGGCCGCCGTCTGTGTCAAAGAACCTGCTTCTTAAATAGTAGGCCTGCACGATATCAGTAAAACTTGTGGTACAGAATCATTGCTGCATATTAAAGGCTGGATTGTACTTCTGGACTTGTGCATGCTAGTTGATTGCAGAACTTCCTTTAATTGATTAATATATGTGCGCTTCACCTGTTTCAAGGCAAAGCGTACAGATACATTTTTTATATTCTGTGCTGCCTTAAGAAATAAAAAAAATTGCTAATTCTAAGTTCAGTTTGAAAGAATCTGGAACTGATTTGGCTAAATTATTAGATAATTAAAAAAAAATCTTGTTTTTGATTATTTAACGTGTATTTTGTTTGTTACTGGTACACATTATTCGTTAATTTTTCTTTCTTTGCCATCACCAGTCTGTCAGTTATAGATTTTTCTGTGTAATAATTTACATTCAGATAACAGCAGAACAATTTTTAAGCTTTTTGGGATATTTTTCCTGATTTCCAGACATTTAACGGTCTAAACACCGTTAAAAATAATGCTCTAACAGCTTTAGCTCTAATATTGGACATATTGTAAAGATTGTTAATAGTAGATAATGGATTTAAAAATTCAGCATCTCACAAGTGTGTGTAGCAGTCACGAGTTGTTGTCAGGATATGTTTGTCAGTGTAAGATCAGTAAGTTAATGGGCTAGTAAATCCCCCAGTGAGCAGCTTTCACTGCAGCCTGACAGATGGAAGAGCAGTGCTCTGCTCCCAGTTCTACAGGCGTGGCTCCACAGACGGCTGCCTTGCTACCGCCATCTGTGACCCACCAAGCCCCTTCTCTGTGACTCCACAATCAGTGTAACCCACTCGTATTAACCCCAGGCAGAGTGCAGCATTGGCCATCCTGGGAGTCTGCTTTCACGCCTGCTGTGTGCCAGCTCGGCTCCATCCATCGGGGAAGTTGTGGTTTAAGCTCATATTACCGGGTGAACATGAGACTGTGGCTTATCTTTTCCCCAAATATTCAGTTCTACGGCAAAAACGTAAATTAATGCACATCTGTGCACCATCTGCTGTCTCTTAATCTAGTATCAACTAGTTTAGTTAGGTTGCTTCTAAGTCAGTGACTCAGTTTAGTTGAACAATTAGTTGTCAGTAAAGTTCTTATGAAAGTGAAAGGGCCAGTTATTCTGATACAGAGTATGGTAAGAAAAATTTCCCCCCTTCTTTCCCTTAAAAATATCTGAATGCTCACATGTAACATGCTGGCACCTTTTAAGCCAAAAGGGTCTTTTTGGGATGTCTGTTTGAAAATGAAATACCCAAAATAATCGATTATTTCTCCGTAATTATAAACGCTGTGTAAACTCTCTTGGTAGCCAAATAAAGCTAACAGCCGTGAGAGTGGGTTTTAGAAGCATCATCACAGATGCTACTGTGTTAAAGTAAATGAGAATGAAACTGGAAAAAAAACCAAGAATTTTCTCTTTGTCTATTTTTTTTTTGTTTATTCATTTGTTTTTGTGTATTGTAGGATAAAACCCCACAGCAGTGGACAAAAACCTCCAGGAAACTTGAGTCAACATGTGGACGTTATCTGTGCAAAGATTGATGGTGCAGAAGTGGAACAGAGTAAAGTTACAGAGGTTTTAGTACTAGGTGGTTTTCACTTTGTTTCATCTTGGCACTGAGACCGTCGTCATCCGATGATCTTGGAACTCGGTCACACTATCTTTAAAACCATCACCAGGGTGTCATCAGCATACGACATCTGACACACAGTTAACACTTTCTAATAAAACTAGTTTTACTTCCGTTTCCTGTGACTTGGTAGCTCCTTTTTGTTTTTCTGTCTTTCTCACAAATAGATCAATCATATTTTTCCCCAGCAATCCTTTCTTGGACCTTTTCATTTTGAAAAATAAAATACAAAAAAACTCAAGTTTCTCATCACAACTGAGTATTTGGCATCTAAAAAGCCAGATATCTCTATGATAAGTTAACAAGAGGTAAAAGTTGGACTCACAATAACAAATATGAGTGAGACTCATATCTTTGATCCTACAGGTGTAGTTTATATACATCAAACATGGACTCATGCAAATGTTTATGAGATCCATGGGACACCAGATTGTCCTACTGAAGTCTGTAGTCATTAATGGAAGCTTTTGCTCCTCAGTCCATCATGTGGCTTCATTTTTCTCTGACTTTTTGTGTAATTGTATACAAAGCAGCAGCAGCATTACATTAAATCAGGATTACCTTCATAATCAGTTGGAGATGAAGGAGTTTACACTATATTCTCCTCAGACCAGTTAATCTTGTTTTTTAAGATTTCTACCAGTCAATTTGTAAAAATCTGAATTTTAAAGGGGCTTAACATCAATTAATTTAGTCTGGCTTCACATCCATATATATATATATAAATATATATATATATAGTTGGGATGAAAGAGAGAATCTTAAGGAGACCTGTTAAAGATTTTTAAGTTATTTTGATAAAAAAAAAAACAGAGCATTATGAAATAAGCTCGAGTGAAGTATATTGAGTGGTAGTAATAGCTTTTAACCTTTCAAGCTGGTCTTTGGTAACTATCTTCTCCTCTTAAATCACATTTGTACCCGTACCAGAGATGTTCCTTCTCAGGAATGATGTGATGAGAGATAACCAATGGAAACCCTGTTAGCACTGTCGTATGAAAAAATATAAACCAGATTTGCTGTTCCTCATCCACAGAGCCCATTTATTATTGAGAATTCTGCCCTATCTGTTCCTCTCCGTCAGGTCTTATCAGATACCAGATAAAGGTCTCTCCTTGTCCTCCTGCCCTGCCTCCTCCTCCTCATCCTCGTCGTCTTTTTTTCTCCCTTCTTGTGCCATCTGCCAGCTGCTGGTGGATGGATGAATGTGGTGCAGATTAAAGTGCATTGCTTCCCAGGGGATTAAATTTTTGCTATTAGTGGTACAGAG
The DNA here is from genome assembly GCA_036919955.1 of Melanotaenia pygmaea. NCBI lineage: Eukaryota > Metazoa > Chordata > Actinopteri > Atheriniformes > Melanotaeniidae > Melanotaenia > Melanotaenia pygmaea. The sequence continues at coordinate 22,698,715 of JBAFSZ010000021.1, forward strand.
ACAGGGAGTGCCCAGTGTGATGTTCATTATCATTATAATTCATTTTTCTAGAGACGTTCCAAACAATTGTTACCCATACACTATAAAAATGAAGGATATATAATTAAAGTCCCTATAAAAATAAATTTGATCAGGCTTGAAGATCATCTACACACCAGTATGTGGCTTAAAAGTGATGAAAAGTAGCGTCCTATTAAACCTTCTGTTTTTTTTTTTTATAATTCACCCAAACTATGCAGTTTAGGCCACTGAAGCCAACAAATTGGAGCAATTTGAGTTTTTCAGAGGGGCTCTTCCCTCCCTTTTACTGTTTTTGAAGTCATATTTAATTACATGTGCATCAGATAGCTCAGTAATGGTTGGAAACCAGCTGGTGAGGCTGTTGTTAACATATTTCCCATTAATCTGTTTAATGTAAAAGCCTGTCTAACAATGTCTAAGGAGAAAGGTGTTGATACCTGCTTTGAGCCGTTATATACGTTTTTCAAAGGGGTTTTTAGAGGCTGTGAGATGTTTTAGTTCGTGGTATCTCTGCATAGTTTTACATGCACACGGTGTGAACCTGTATGGAAATTCAACCTTTGCACAAACTGTAGAAATTGACCTACTTACTGATGAGGCAACTTTTTGATAAAACAAAACAAACAAACAGAAAAAAAGATGTAAAACTGCACCATGGACTAATTCTGTAGGCAAGCAAAGGGAGTTAATTGTCCCAGCAAATAAAGTTTCACTGTTTTTTATTGATTCATTACAAGCAAACAAAACAAAAAAACTTTTCTTGCCTCCTGCTGTTTTTCCCCCCTCCATTAAAAAAAAAAAGAAGAAGAAAACATCAACCCACCCTGGTACATGCAGGTCTTTGACCTGTTTACATATTTATAGATATGGTACCCATAAATATCAAATGCCTCACATAAGTAAAAAAAACAGACACTTAGCTAAACAAACATCTAAAATATCCTAAACTGAAATATTAACAAAATGTTTAATTAAGAGATAAAAAAAAAATCCGTCCGTAACGATGCTCTGCATCAGATTGCTTGAACGTTTCCTTAAACCAGAAACTCCAGCAGATTTTACCACAAAGAGGAAGAAGTATGATGAACAAAGAGCTCAGAAACAGAAAAAGGAGATCAGGAAATGGTTAACTTTATTTCTAATAATCATTTTCATGTCACCACAGAACAACAGTAGCTTCTTTATTTTCTAAAGGATGATTAACAACAGTGAGGTTAACCTTTTTTTAACTAAGCACACATGCATCTGCAAAGATGTGTGAAATACCAGCAAAAGATTAGGATCGTCTAATTTCTCATCTCCTCCACCCTCCTATTTCTGACTCTGTAGTCATGTCTTAAAATGCACCCAGAGGACAGAAGATCAAGGAGACAGGAGGCTTTTTAGAGGAGCCAAAGGGTGTCTTAAAGTGACACCGCACATCAATCCTGCTCTTGAAGTTAAAATAAAAATGAATATTTGCTTTGTCTCAAATAGCTTTAATTCTAATTTTACAAAAATAAGTAAATTGAGAAGCTGGAACTAAACTAGTGAGATGATAATGTGGGTTTAAAATGACGCTTCTCTACTGGAAGGAGTGAGATGGATAACCAGGACTTGATTGTGTGCAGGCTGTCAAATCAGATAAGAGTCCACTTCATCAGGTCCACTTTGCCAGTATTCCCCCGTTTTACTTCAGAACTGGCTTAATTCTTGCCGCCATAGATTAAAGAAGGTGTTGAAAACATTCCTCTGTAGGTTTTCTTCCATATTGACATGACAGCATCACACAGTTGCTGCAGGTTTGTCGGCTGCATCCATGATGAGAATCTCCCGTTTCACCACATCCCAGAGCTGCTCTATGGACTGAGATCTGGTGACTGTGGAGGCCGTTGGAGTCCAGTCAACTCATTGTCATGTTCTAAAAAA
>JBAFSZ010000021.1:22726285-22755160 GCA_036919955.1 Melanotaenia pygmaea
TCCTCTCAAATGTAAGTTGCTTTGGATAAAAGCGTCTGCTAAATGACTGTAGAATAAAATAGAACAATTTTCAATTCAATTCTTTTGTTTACTTCTTGTGTTTATGAAAACATAACATAAAAATAATGAAATTCAAAAAGAAAAAAAAAACAACATAAGATGGAAAGGATATGATTTAACAAGATACAGGTTTTATATATATCTATGTTAAATCGCATATTTCCTTATTTATGTTGCTCCCCTTTATACATGCCCTTTTTTTTGTAGGGAATATTATGTTGTATTACATTGACTTAATAGTGTATTAAGTTGTGTTTCTTTTTCTTTTCTTTTTTTCTTTAGATGCTTCTTCTTTTGTTGAAGCAGACAAAGGGACCGCACCACAACGGGGCCCCCAACAGAAGAAGGTTGTTTCACTGAGTGGTTTATGGGCTTTCTTATGAAGAGGAATTATCCATCCAGGGCAGATGACAAATAAACATCTCCATTGCTTCAATAGGCACGGTCTGTATTGAACGTGTGTGTTTATTTGTGTGTGTGTTGCTGTCACGGAGGCCTTAGACACCGCATACCAGTGCTGCTCACAACACCAGCGCCTTTTTAAAATGCCCTCTGCACCCGACACTCCACCACGTCCTCAAATGAGAAAACTCTTTTATCCTTAGCTGGACAGTGTCAGTGGAGATGTTTACAAAACACCTTGTTAACATCGGGGTAACTTTGGAGCTTCCTGGGTTTGAAAATGTTTCATTCATTAACTTTTCTTTTGTTTTCCTGTATAAGTCGTAGGAAATTCTTTGTGTTTCTGTAGCAGCTGGTTGTCTGGTTTTAGGTTGGATTGAAGGCTTGTTGCTTCTGTTTTATCGTTGTCTCCTCTTTCTTTTTTCTACTTTTCTTTTTACTTCTCTTCACTATTCTTGTCAGATTTCATTAAAGGTCCCATATTATAAAAAATTCACTTTCTAAAGGTTTTCTAAAAGTCATTTGTGTCCTCATAGTCTGTGTATGAGGCCCAAAAATGAGAAAAATTTGTCTTCTCTCTCACTTGCTTGCTCCACTTTTTAGAGAATGTGTGCTCAAACGGGTGAGTCTGAGATCTTTCCCTTTGTGACCTCATGAAGGGAAATAACCACTGCCACGGTAGTCGATACTCCCATTGACCCGCCCCTGAGCCTGCCCTATAAAATAATAGAGTGGGCGCCAGAAAAAGCCGGACCTTCTTATGAACTTATGAACATTTAAAGGTTCAGACACAGAAACAGCCTGTTCTCATTAGAGCTACATTTGGAATGGCTGAAATTAAGGACCAAGGCTGAATTTGGGGTAATATGCTCTGAAAACAATATTGTTGGATCTCTGGTACCCATACCAAATTGTTTAAAAAATGTATATGGGACCTTTAGGACCCAGGAAACAGTGTCAACTTCTAAAGAAAAGACCCAAACACACCAAGGTTTATTTGCATGTGGAGATGAGGCAGCACAACCACAGACGAAGAACTTTTACTGGACTTAGAAGCTGTGCACAAATTTAATGGTTAAAAAAAACTTTAGTTTATTCTGGCATTGAATAAACATGTATAGAAAAATCCATTACTATAATAAGTGGCAACAAAGATCATTAAAATCCATGTTCATGAGACATAATGACAAACCAAATGCACATTCAGGAGATTTTACAGGAACAGCCTCCATTTCCCACAATACCTTGCTGCAATTGTTGGGTGTTATTTTGAGATCAAAAAGGGGAAAAAAAAAAAACAACTTTCTATTTGCAGCCTTTGAAAGCCCGTTTATTTAACTTCAAGATGTCATTAGGCTTCAGACATGAACAGCACATCTTCAGCATCATCACTTCTAGGAGCTTGTCCAGCTGTGATGTTTTAGCACTGGATGTATTTAGACGACTACCGCTAAAGAGAGGACTAAAGCAGAAACTGACACAACGAAGAACACAGAGTGTAAAAAGAGATTTATTAGAATTTTCCAACAGTGAGCTGTGAAACACTCAGATCACAAACTAAAAAATAGAAATCACAAACTACTAGATATTAAGAAGACAGACAAACCAATATGATTGTCACCACATTCCCAAAACTCTGGTGTACAAAGACCTGACTAAAGTGGGTGTGTTCAGTATAAAAATATAAGCAATAAAAATGTGATTGTCTCTGGTTGAAAGCAGCTAATACAGACAAGCATACTGTGCTGCACCATTTAAATCCACCTCAAAACTCACGCAGCGAAATCCTCCTCCCCTTTATGACTTTTCAGTAAATCATGACTTTAATTTAGAGATGCTTAAGACTTTGTAGTTAGTTGGAGTTTTTTGGAAGAACGTTGTCTTTAAACTCCAATATCATGAGCTCAAAAGAAAAGTAACAGCAAAAATTAGCATTCTCAGTTATTACCCAACGTTTGGTTTGTTTACAAAACCGTTTTCCAGTTAGCTTTGGATCTTTTAGTTAGGTCGCGTCTTGTATCCTAAGCTGATATTAGCGCTACAAGGCACTTGACAATACGCTGTTTCCCAGATAACACACATCTTTTATATAAACAGTGCACCGTGGATTCGAGTTGTCTGGTGTGGAATGTGGAGGTGATTCAGGTGTTAGAAAGTAGCATCAGTTTCAACCTTTATTATATTTTGATAAGGGGGCAGAGCGTTTTCGGAGGAGTTTCCCAAACACTGGGAATCATTACATTTATTGGGATATTTCGAATTTAAAACGGTTATAGAAATCTGAATTAATAAACGTTCTTCATACGTCTTGTGAGCATGGAGCTGAATCTGCCCGAGCTGTGGCAGCCAGGTTTTAGCTGGGATCTTTTTACTGCCTGTTGTCATGGTAACTGTACCTAAACCACAACTTATCTTACACAAAACCTCAGTTTTGTCACATCAAAGATTATCACAGTATTAAATTAAATTTCAATATTGTGCCGACTGCAGGCGTTATTTGTTCTCAGCTGAGTGGAAACCTGACATTTAATCTTACGGGAAAGGACGCTTTGCAACTTTGTCACGATATATCAGCGGCTACGATAATCACGATAGTAAACTAAGAATAACTATCGTGTTGAAGGCAAGTGCAATAATATCGTCATTTAATCTCAGCCGATAAAATCTGAATATTACTGAGTGGTAATATAACATTTTATCATACAGCAGGTTTTTTATAATACGATGATGAGGTATAAACAATAATTGCGAAGGTAAATAAAATATATTGATATCATGTTAATTGCAATATCGTTATTTCAGCTGATAGAATTTAAACATGACATTTGACATTTTTTCATGTTTGCAGTTTTGTCACGATATATCGCTGATTGGCGATAATCAGAATACTCAAATTAAATACTGATAACATGCCACTTGCATTCACACTAATAATGTTATTTTATCTCAGCTGATAAAATCAAAACATTACTAAGTAGAGACCTGAGTTCGCCTACTTTGATCATAACGCAAAAGATGAATTAGTTTTGTCGTAGGTTTTTGTGTTCATACTGGGATTTCATTATTATCATATGCTTTTGGTGACCATAACTGGGGAATACTCGTAATCATGACCCTAAGTTACGGGCGAGCTGTGACTGAGAAAGTTTAAAGGACTCAAGAGTGAAGGTCAAATGTCTTTTCTACTTCAAACTGCTCAATGGCTTTGACTGAAACGTATATTTTGGAGTTTGTGGCCAACAATGGCAAAAAAAAAAAAAACTGGTACAGATTGCCCTGGTTGAACTATAATAAATAGAATAAGACTACATATGTAGCTTGATTTGTCAAAATGATGCGGACAGGATGAGCCACCTGGAAAGCTGTCAGTCCAGGATGAACTTAGATGTTACTGAGTCTAGAAATGTCTTAAAACAAACTGAGATGATGAAATTTGTCTTTTTGGGTTCTGGAAATACATTTCAACCTAAACAATGTGCTTCCCAACAACACCGTTGGGCTTATTAACAGAGGTTTTGATGGATGCCCCCCCTCTTTAATTGTAATGGTAACGCATGAGGGTCAAACGTGGCCCGAAGTGTAATGGAAGAAAACTAAAACCTCAGAGACAAAAACAGAATATGTACATCGGAACGTCACTTGTGTTAAATAATATTAATAAAAAAAAGAACATCTGGAAGAGAAATCAGCTATTTTTCCTTTAGGACATAGCTGTTTGTGTGTGTGTCTATACAATAAGTATTACGACAGTTTAAAAAGTGTGAAATCAGAGTTGAAGCTGACGCCATGGCAGGAAATGTGAGAACAAATCAAGAGTTCTGAGGGTTTCCATTAATCCAAAAGCACCCAAAGCTGTAACCATGGCGATGGGCACTGTCTGCTTGTAACAACATTACAGGAGAATGAGGGTGATGTCATCACTTCCTGTTTTGGGAGCTTTACAGCTCAGTATCTTTGTATTTCTGAGGGTTGTAGTATCCTCTCTTGGTCTGTTCTGCCAGCTGGCGGCGGTAATCGGCCTCGCTGTCCTCCTGTCCTCTCGTCTCCGAGTACAGCGGCCTGGACATAGTCTGTGGCTCGGCGTTGGAGCTTGAACTGATAACACACAAGCAGCAGCAATGCAGCAGTTAAACGCCGCACCTACAGAAACTTAGCATCTTCTACAGTTTAACTTCAGAGAAGGGACCGAGGCTCTCACCCGATTGGCTGAGGGCGGTTGAGGTTGGGTTTTGGCAGTTTCACTGGGACGGCGTAGATGTCTGGATGCTTCTGGGCAATTTCCAGCTACACAGAGAAAGGAATGGACCCAGATATGTCACAGTTAATACATTCGGAAAAAGAAAAACAAAACACTGCATGACATTCTGACTTATAGGAACAACTAATAGGAGAGATTTGTGTTGGCAGCTCAGTCCATCTACCTTAAAACATGACCTGTCTGCATTTATTCGCACATCAAGCAAGTTATAGGCTGCTTGTAGTCCAGCTCCTTTTCTGAAGTGCTGGCGAGAAGATCGCTTCCTTTTTCAGGTCAAAAGAAAGTGGAAAAAAACTCTGAAGTCCAAAGTTGTGCTGCTCTAACAGTTTTTGTGACTGCCTCATTGATGCTTCTACATTTTCTGTTAGAAACCTCAACCACTTATAAGTTAGGAAGTTTATAAAATGCAGTAAAAATATGACCTCGTAATTTGGATAATTTGTTTAACAGACAAATCCAAAGACATGATTTTTAGTTATTTATTATATTAATTCACTATATCAATATAATTAGAAATTTAGATGACACACACCCGACAAAAAGCTGGAAGAGAGGCAAAGAACTTTGAAAAACTACAGAAAATATCAGGTGAGGGTGTCAGGATTGGGTATAAAAGTACCAGCCTTCAAAAGGACTTTCTTTCTTAATACTTTTGTTTTTGAAACTGAGCATTACACAAGCAGTAAGTACTAATTTTACTGAATATGTACTTCGCAGGAATCAGTAGCAGAGATATAGCGCTTGTTGGCCCCTCTTTTCTGTGCTCTCCACCGCCAACTTGTTTGGGGCAGATGGCCGCCCTCCTGGTTTTGCTCAAGATTTTTTTCTTGTTAAAAAGGAGTTTCCCTCCCCAATGTCGCCTTGTGCAACTCAGGATGGAGGATTAAATCAATAGAGAAGATTTGGTGCAATCTGTTGGTTTACTTAGCTACGTAATAATGTTTAATAAATTGGTTTATATGAACATGGTTATTATAAATCTGACTAATGTTGATCATATAATGGATTTGATTTAATTAAAATTTGAAAGCAATGAATTTGATTGTTAAAGTGCCTAGATTGTTGTGAATTGGCACTGTACAAATGAGGCTGAACTTAATTAAATTTTTCATAAAAAAAGTGTACTTAACAATATGTAAACTACTGTAACAAGTATACCAATTTAAAACATAATTTTCCAGCCTATGTTGTATACTGTAACCCATTTACAATGCTCCACAGAAGTCTCAAAACTGGAAAAATAGTTTTAATTTAAGAATTGTTTTATTGTTTTGCAGCCACATGACACAAATCTGATCCGTGTCAGTTTATTTTTTATTGTTGTGACTAATGCATATATTTACTAGCTCTGTCAGGTAGTAAATATAGGCAATAAACATAACAGTATTTTAACATTACTTCTAGGAGCATTAAACAAAAAAAAATAAAAAAAAAGCTACACCACCGTTTACTTCTGACTTTCTAAACCATAAACTGGCTAAACATGCACTTAATAAGGCTGCTTAGTACATGCTAGTAACAAATGTAATATGCTGTATGTACTGTACAATGTGTGTACTTCCTAATATGCAAAGTATGTAGCAGAAGGTATTTGTAAACAGCCAAAGTTTTAGCAGCTTTTGGTAATAATGTCTGCTTTGACGTGCCAGAGATGAGTAACAACATCCAGGCTGTTGGCAATGATAAAAACGCAGTATGTGTTGCTGGCATCAGGTTTTCGGTTTGTTTACATCTTCTAACTACAGCAAACTTTTAAGGTGAACACTACGACACTGTGACAGAAGTTTTGATTTTACTGCTGAAAAAAAAAAACCCAAAACATCACTGACTCGAGCATTTTCAGCCTCCTGCAGCTCCAGCAGCCTCTGAGCTCGCGCCAGGTGGTCCATCTTCTCAAACGCTTTAATCTGGGAGAGGACAGGTCTGTGTTAATTAATGCTCCACTTCAGATGAAAACAGATGAACACATGCAGCACATCCATATGGCATGGTTTATATGAAAGTGACACGAGATGCCAGAACACTGTTAAAATTGATGAAGAGATGTTATGGGTTTTTAAAGGAGGGATGCAAACACACACGGTGAATTCAGACATTTACCTGATTACCCATTCTCTAGTTCGTATTAGGCAAAGACAGAAAAAGAAGAAAAAGGAATAGAAATAATTCACCAAGTAAAACAAAGAATAAAGAGATGTAAATGCAGGAGAAAAAGAGCCAGACAAAAAGAAAAATCTGTTGCATAATTTTGTTTTAATTGGTCCAACACCAACCTTGCCCAAGAAGGATTTGTTAGCGGGGTCTTCTTCCTCGCCCTCCTTCCCTGGGCTGTGGTCATCTGATGACTGGGCCAGACGGGTGATGGCGGGCTTCATGGCTACTGGTGGGGGAAGCGGCTTGTTTCCGCCTGCTGCGTCGCTGCTGATGGTGCTGCTGGAGTGCGACTCGTAGCTCCGTGTTGAGTCAGTCCGAGTCTGAGCGCGCACCTGCAACAGGAAAGGACTTTTCAGAACCATTTCTGGACCCAAATTTAGCCGTTTTGTGGTTTTTGGTGACAACAAAAAGCTTTAAATCACCTCAAAGTGGAGGAGTTTGCTCTGAGCGGCACAGAGAGAAATTTCAGATCAGTTTGGTAAAAGACTTTCTGGCCACCAACTCTATAATGTCAAGTTTATCTCACAAACAGAAAGCTGTTAAGATTGAGGGTTCATCCTCAGAGGTATTGCAAGTGAAAAGGGCGACCCTCAAGGTTCAGTACTGGGCCCACTACCATTCACTATTTACATAAAAATCTTGAACAGAATATTCCAAATTCAACTTTTTATTTCTATGCTGATGACACTGTCATATACTACACAGCACCCACTCCTGCTGAGGCCTTTCAGTATTTAAATGCAGACAAAACAAAATGTATGTTCATTAACACTTCAAGAACTGCAAGATCAGCACTGTCTGAGAAAATTATAACATGAAATAGTCAACATATTAAGTTGGTATCTACTTTTAAATATTTAGGATTCTTCATTGATGACCACTTGTCTTTTAAGGAGCAGATTCAGTATGTTGTGAAAAATGCTGAAACTTTTAGTAGGATTTTACTACTGTATAGAAATGAGTCTTGTTTTCTTTATATGTGAAACAGAAATTGGTGGAAGCAACCTTTATTCTGTTATTGACTATGGCGATATAAATATCTTTCTGAGGCGCCGTTAAAAGAGAAAAAGTGTTCTTATTTTAAGTTAGCAGAAAGCTAAAAGGTGTAGGTATTGCTGTGCTTGTCAACAGCTGACGGTGTCATCCTGGACATATCTCTGTAAAGGGCCATTGTCCTGTTAGATGTGAGTTTTTGTGCATATTTTCTACCCAGAGAGTTTTTACGTGTTATTCTGGTAGTGGTTTATACTATAACTGGTACCACCACAGATGCAGCCTCTGACACTGCTAGCTAAGCCGTTGCTAGGCTACAAACACAACATTGTGACACTTTCATGGCTTGATGCTGTCAGATGCACGTTTTCCTGGTATTGCATTTTGTTGCCACTTGGGGGCAGTCTCAGAAACACGTGAAACAACCGGAGTTGCAGGTGATTCTTGGTTGTTGTGGAGACATAACTGGCCCGTTAGTTTTAGCAAAGGTTATCCATTGCAGCTGTTGTCTAAACGTCAGACCTTTATCCTTTACAGCCTTCAGCAGATGACCTATATGAAGCGTTCCCTCATCTGTACCGATTTGATATGCAAGAATCGAAGAAGATGGCTGCCTTTGTGCAACTGTAAACCAGCCCTACAGAGTGTTGTTAAAGTTCGGGGAAAGGAGAGGAAGGTTCTCACCTTTGGGGGTTCAGGGACAAAAGAAGGGGGAGGGCTGGGCTCTCTGTTGAGCATCTCTCTGCTCCCTGACCTCCTTATACGAACCTGGGGTACAGGGTGGGACCTCTACAACAACACACAGACAAAGGAGGGGGGATGGATTAAGAAATCACACACAGCTACAGCAGGTGAGGAATGTTAGAACAGAAAAGGTGGCGTGTTGAATCGGCGTAGATGCCCACCTCGTCCGGCATCACGGGCTCCGATGACCGACTAATGGCCGACACCGGCTGAGGCTCGTCCAGCGTCTCATCCAGCTCGTTGTCAGTGTATGCCCCGCCCTCGTCCGCCGTGTCCTCGTAGTCGCTGGTCAGACGGCTGTCCATGCTGAGGTAGTCGGCACTCATTGCAGACAGGTAAGACATGTGGTCATCTTGGAGATCCAAGTCCTCCTCTGAGCCGTCCACCTGAGGAGAGGAAAGAAATCTGACGTGTACAAACAAAACCGGATCCTTTTCCTTCAGTCTGACGGGAATGTTGATGGACTCACCTTGCCCTCAGACACCCACACAGCTCTGCCCTGCTGCTCCTGGATCGACTCTTTCACGCTGCCATACCACGCGTCATTGGCCGAATTTAGATCAATGGTCGCTAGATGTAAACAAAAACAAAAAATAAGCCATAACCCAACACAGAAACACTGCAAAAAAGGTAAATAACCAAGTCTTACAATCTCATTTCCAGCCAAAAAGTCTTTTTGGTAAATTAATGATGTTTTGAGAGTATGTCTTTCATTTCTTACTTATTTACTAAAACCTAATAATTGGTTATTTTACATGCATATTAAGGTAAAATATCTCACTGACACACAACATCTTTTACACACAACTTCCAAGACCTTCCAGTATTAATTCAAACCACGGCAAAAATGAGGATTCTTAAAATGAGGAAAAAGAATTAAACACAAACAGAAAATTCAGACTATAATTAAGTAAAATAATCTGTCAGTGCAGGAAGATAATTACACTTTCTGAAATAAAACTATGTAGACTTTAGACAAGTGAGAAACATCTTAAAAAAACTGTGAAACATTTCAAGTCCTTTCATAAATAAATAAATAAAAAAACAGAACCTAAACATAAATTTAAGAATTGCTCGTCTCTCCTTGTTAAAACTCCTCAGAATTAGTGAAAAATGGATTTAAAGTAAAAAAGGTGCTTTGGGCGTCTTGAAAAGGGCTGTTTAAACCTAATCCATTATTAGTTTTTGTTTTTTTTTGGTTAATGTTTTATAGTATAGCAACCCTGAATTCATCTCTCAAATTGAGGAATGAAGTATAACTACTAGAAGTATTACCAGGTTAGTTTTGAGTATTTTCTCATTTGATAGATGACTTGAAATTAGTGTTTTACGACTTGTTTTAAGATGTTTCTCACTTGTCTAAAGCCTGGATATTTTTCTTATTTCATGAAATCTTATCTTACTGCACTGGCAGATTATTTCTGCTTGATTATACTCTGAATCTGAATCAACGATAACCTTCATCTACCTGTGAAAAGGTGAGAGCAGGTCTTCCTCAGCTTGACGGCCTGCTCGTACAGCTTGCGTGCGCTTCGGGTGGATCCTGGAACGAGGCGGTTCCTCATGGTCTTGACCCCTTGTTTGGTGTCAGGGTTCAGGAATATGACTATGGGATACCACTGGGTGTAGTTCAGGGTGTCCACAGCTTTGGGAGTCACATCCAGCAGAGCATGGCGGTGCTGGAGGCGCAGCAGGAGGATGATGAATGTTAGACGAGGTGATGGTATCTTTCTGAGTGAATCAGTCCCTTACCGTACCTGTAACGTACCTGTTCGATGATCTGTCGGATTGTGTTAAGTCTCACCACGCCGGAACTTTTCTCACTTCCTGCGTCTTTAGGCTCCGTTTCTGAGAGAAATGAAATCGGTCACATAATTTTGTTTTTCTTGGTGTTAATTCATCAACATACAGGTGGCGACGAGACTTACTGGCAATAACAAAGTCGTCTGGAAGATCGGAGGACAATTTTTCATTCACTGCATCGGAAATTGGCCCAAATATCACCACAGGTCTCCTGAAACCAGCTAGAACACAAGAAACAGCATTTATACCTGCCATCTATGGTAAACCAACAGAGGCCAGCGGCTGGTGTTTCTACGATACCTTCACGCAACACCACCCTCTCGTAGGCGGGGAATCGGGTGGTGACTGGAGCGGCGCTCAGATCCTCTCGGCTCTTACGCAAGTCTTTCTTCTTCATGGCTCTCTGACCTCTCAGCCTCCAGAAGTCCCCTCTGTCGTTTCCTGACGCAGCCCGAGCGGCGTTCTGGACGTTGGCCATTTGTTCGGCTCTGTGTGAGAGAAAGCACAAACTCTGATCTGGTGTTTCTAAAAAGGTTCATGCAGGTATTCACGTGGCGCCACATCCGCCTCGTACGTTATGCGTAACAGGAAGTTGTTGTGACCTTCTGCCAGGTTTCTTCAGGGTAGCCATGAAAAAGGGAGACCAAGCCCAAGTACATGTGTCAATAGACGAGCTTTTCCAGTGTTTTCTCCGGGTAATTTTATTTTACTTGTATAGTATAACTTGCAAATATTTATGGTAAACACCAAAGTTCCTGCTGATCAACTCACTGTTTGATTTGCTTGCAATGACAATAAAGTTGTGAAGCTATATTCAATATCAGAGCTTACACGAACCTTTAATTGATCACTGTATCACCCTTCAGTTGTCTTGTTTTACTCGTCAGGGTTGCAGCCTCTAATCAAGAGGCCTTTCTGCGGGTCATGTAATTAGACCATTTTGTATTTAATTTTTAGCTCAAACCTCAAAATTAAAACATCTAATACACTACGATAATTTGTAGGAGATAGTTTGAGCTTATTAAAAAAATATTATAAAGTGATAAACCCTTCAGTAGTTGTTGTATTTAAATTTAATTTACAGACCCTCAACACAACTACTAAAAACACGAAATGATTTAATCAAATTTAATGACACCTGCAAACAAACTTAAAAAAAAAAGTCAGTTTTGGTATAATAACTGCATAATAGATGTTTCCTGTCAGTGGACATGCATGAACTTCCAATAAAACTTTCCATCAAACCGTTAACACACCTGCTCTTGTTGGGGATGATTCCCTTTTCCAGCAGCTGGTTGTCTTTGTCCGTCCGGATCGCCAGCCAGTGGCCCAGCTTGCCATCATAAAGCGTGTCGGTCACTTTGAAGATCTGGCCCCTGGAGAAAGGAAGGCTCTGAGGAGCCTCCTTCTCGTAATCAAAGTGGGTCCTGATGAAGAAAGAGTCGCCTCTGCCGGACGCTAAAATGTCTTTGTACACTGAAACATAAGAGTTATTATAATTATCAGCATCATCATTAAGCATACTGAATTCACTTGATGGATAAAAAGCTTTCTGAATTAATTAGATGATTATATAAAAAAAAAGAAACATACATGCATGCATACATACATACATGCATACATACATGTATGTATGTATGTATGTATGTATGTATGCATGCATGTATGTATGCATGCATGCATACATATATACATATATATATGATTGTTCCGATCATGTTTTCAAAAATAACATAATTTTCTGTTTTTCTGAATGAACAAAATAATACTAATTATAATAAATTATAATAAATAAATATCTTGCTGTGTTTGTTCTAAATTAACAAAGTAAAATATGCTCACCTGGCAGAAGTAAAGACATTAATTATCTTATTTACAAAAACTGTTTCGGTTATTTGGCCATTTAAATGGCATATTTAAAATTTAAATATGTGTGAGAATAAAATGAAGCTCTGGTTACCACCCCTACAGTAATTTCCCGAAACGTTTCAATTCGATTCACAACAGCCCAATTGGATATCAATTCGTTTACAGATATTTATGCAACATTACCAGTTTTTTTTTAAATATTAAAGAGTGTCAGATAACTATTTTAATGAAACACGGACTCCATTTACAGGACCATGGGTAGCATTAACTGCTAATGTGAAAGGCAACGAGCTGCTAAAGAGTTTACAGGTGAATGTGATCCAATTATGAATGAAAAAAATCTGAATTTGGTATTGTACTGGTGAAGACTGTGATTATATAGGTCACAGCTGTGAACATAATCCACCATAAACCATTTGTCCTCCTTATTTATGAGGTTACTGATCATTTTCTAGCGTTTAATAGGGTGTCCAGAAACAAAATTATTACGAGTCCTATTTTAATTTTTATCTGTGAGAGAGAAGCTGATTTTAGACATGTGTTAGCAACATTTCTATTGTGTTTACATGCAGAGATCTCTGAGCATCGGTGAGTCCTGGCAGAGGAGGTCACTGTTTTCACCAGAAAAGCAAACGTGTTAACAAAAAACGTTCTATATTATAATCTTGGCTTAATTAAATTTGAATCAATTCAGATCATTTTAATCAGTTTTTGAAGCAGCTCTTAGTCAAAGTTAACAGTCTTATCTTTTCATGCTGCGACTGCAGCCGTTTATCCAGTTTTTTACCTTCAGGTTTGCTCTGAGCAAGAATGGTAACATCGTCTCCTTTTGGGATTTCCAGCAAGAAGAGGACGGCTTCTTCCCGCACCATGCCTCTGAAGTCCACGCTGTTCACCTAAAACACACAAATACAACAAATTCAAAGAAAAAAAATGAAAGCTCTTCAATAAAAATGTGATTAAACCACTCGGAATCAGATTGCAGCCTGTCTCTTGATGATTTTAAATCATTTCTCCTTTAAATTTCTGACCATCTTCTTTTCCATCAGAGACATTTCTAGTATCTGGATGAGTTTTTTTTTTAATGGGATGTGAAGATATTTCTATTTGCACCTTCATGATCTGATCTCCTGTGCAGAGACCCTCCTGCTCGGCAGCACTGTCCTCCTGAACACCAGCGATGAAGATGCCAACATCGTTTCCTCCAGCCAGCCTCAGACCAACACTGTCCCCTTTCTTGAAGCGCACCATCACCGTGTTGGGCCTGGACCCAGAAGAAGAAAACAACATAAAACAAAGAAAAAAAAATGCTCCAAACAACAAGTCCCCCTGAAGAACTTTCTTATCTGGTAAATAACTGACCCGTATACTTCCTGGTCCTCTTTGCTGGGCTTCAGTGGCACCTTCGGAGGAGCGTGAACCTTCGGGGCCACAGTGACGGCTGCAGCTACACAAACAGAACTAGACGTCAACTCCGGGTTTTACTGGAGTTTTTGACACTTAGAAGCAGAACCACGTTTACCAGGTGGCGTCTCTGATCGATGCTCCTCCCGCTCCGCCTGCAAAGTCGACGAGTCTTCAGCAAGCCTGTCTGAACCTCTGAACGGCGTGGGCATGGCGCCCATTTTCGCCAGCCTATTAGAGGGCTCCTCTCTGATAACAACACAAAGTTAGATTTAAGAATAAATCTTTAACAGGAAACATGTAAACTGGTTCATTGCAAAAAGAATCCTGAGCATGAACATTTTTAAGGTGTCCGCTATAGTTAATCTGAAATTTCAGCACATTATCGAACACATTACAGCTTACAAGTCCAGTTTAGTCCACTATTATTTCTATATTAAATGTTTTTTTTCCTAAACTGCTTACAAAAAAATCATCATGATCATGCTCATCATGCTGCTCTTGGCAACGTCATCAGATACAGTATGGCTGCAGGATTTGGCAGATTACCAGTTTAGTCTAAATCTGGACCGGAATGAATACTGGGTCAAATATTCAGCAACCACTACTTGTTCTGTACTGGGATGCCTCAGTCCGGTCAAACGGATGCATGCTGACATCAGATCATTCGTGACTGTTCAATACATCCGATTTGACTATCAAGTCTGACAAAAGCTGAAATGGTGACGTGTCTCAGAATTAAGTTTAATCATTAGTCATGCAACATCCACACCATGACTGTAGCAGGTAGAGATGCACGTCTACATGTTCCTCTACATCAACACTGAAAAATATCCTGGCTGTTTGTTTTTCCAGATTTAACATCTGATGACAACTTAAGTTCTAATGAGCAGCTAATCATTTACTAAAATCGAAACCTTAAAAAAGCCCAGAACTTTTCTAGACCCGCCCCTGCATATAAATCCTTTCTATCACCTTTCAACCACCTGGTTAGAGAAGGTCCTGCTCTGATTTGTATTTCCTGTTCATCATTTATATTCACCACATTCATGGCAGGTAAACCTGCCTATCCAACATCTGCACAGCACCAATGATTTATTCTTGACACTCGCCAGATATCTAACCTGATCCATCTGGCTGTAATATGACCAGCAGCGACTACAAATGTCACCAGCAAACCTCTAATGTCAAATATTATGTCAAATAAATGCAAACAAATGTTTTCTAATTGAAAGGAGCTACGGTGTTTCCTCCTCCTCAGCACGAGCTGAACGATAAATAAAGGAGATGATGCTGGGACAGAAAAGCCATCAGCTGATCACAGACAGTTAAGTCATGATTCAAGGAGCAACAGGAGAGGGAGGGGGAGGAGAGGAGGGAGCAGCAATGCTTGCGCAAAAGTTTAAAACAGAAAAACAGCTGATTAAATTTGGGAATCGTACCCTCACCATGAAAGGTATACGTGTCAAAACACCCAGCAACGCCCATGGTCAACGTTATGTCGGAGGTGACTGCGGCCCCTGGCAAACAGTCACACGTAAACACAGCTGCTTTATGAACGCCGTCCGACTCGTGCCGTGACATGCCGGTTCTTTTTCTTTATTAGGACCAACTTCCAAGACATTACAGTTTCACCGCTTGCAGCCAGTTTGCAGCTGCAAAGAGCAAACTGGCTGCAGAAAAGCACAGAAGTGTCATTTGCAACAACGGAAGGAGAAACAATAACAGTTAAATGATGGCTATGGTTGAGAGCCTGCTGCAGTCTGCAGTTATTTATTTTTTGCACACATGTATCCCACATTTTTTTCCTCACATTACCAACTGCCGTGCGCTGGAAATCCAGCACAGTGCCAGATTCCCATCACCCCTGACAACAGCAAACAGAGATAATCTTTAAAGCATTTCAGGTGAGCAGTTGAGTAATTAATTTGTAAAAATGTGACGTTTTTCATGTTATGAAAGATGAATCAGAAAATGCACCAATCAGATTTTTTCCTGCCGTTTCCAACAAAACAAAAATGCCAATCAAGTGGAGCTTGTTGGATTTTGTGGTATTTGAAAATACTGTTGATTTCTGTTAGGAAACTACATTTAACAAGTGGTTTGCTTTCTAAATAAAAGGCTTAATCATTAAAATATACCCTTTAACAAACTGAAATAACAAATAATATATATATTTTAAAATATAAGTAAAGAAAATAACTTTTTACAGAGTGCAGATGTAAATAGGAATGTCTGAGGGTGAAAAAATGGTGAAATTTTGGAATCAGTAATTATGAGCTTTGATTTTATTTGGGCATCTTTAGCTGCTTTTCTAAATCTTCTAAAATAAAATCTTTTAATCTCAAGGGTTGTCAGGAAATAAAAAATAATCTGACTCTTACCTAGTCTTAAACGATGGGAAAAAAAACACCTCAGATGGGCAGTAAATGAAATTACACCATGTTCTTATGTAACATAAACTAAGCCAAAAACGCAAAAGAACAAAGTAAAATAAATTTTCATGATTCAGCGTGTGTGTCATATAAAGCAGATACTGCTGAGTCTCATCACTGGGATGAAGTGTAGCAAACAACATAAAACATAAAAAAATCTGATTCCTGCTCTAAAACACTGTTGTGTTCTCCTAGGACTTTGTTTGAAACGAATCATGAAGGGAATGGAAGTTTCCATGGAGATGAAGGAGGTTTTGTAGTGAAGTATTTACTCTTCCTATCACAGACTATCTGGGACTATCTTCACTTCTTCCTGGATCCTCATGGTGTTTCTAAGGTGAATGTGGGGGCTATCCTCTAATCGTTGATAGAGGTGTTCATCGTCATCGGCCGATGGATTCCTGACATATTTACCTGTGTAACACCTGTGTACTAATCCTAGATGAATTTGGCTGCTATTTTCTGGTTTTCACTGAAAGTAATGTTTCTTTTAGGCGGAGATAACATTTACATTTTCTACTTGTTCCAGGTAAATTTACTCTGACATAACCACATCTTGGCTTCTGAAGCAAAATCTCACGTCTCAGCTTTCTTTTTACGCCAAGATTAAACATACAGCCCTCGTAGTTGTGAAGATACACCTAATTTATTTTGGGCATGTCATTTTAGAGAGGAGACAGACAAAAAAAGGCCTCGTGAAAAAGAAGTTAAACTAGCCAAGAAAAGAAATACCTGGGTTTGTCTCTCAGCCTCTCGGTGGAGGAGTGGGAGGAGAGGTCGGAGTGGTGCCCCCGTCTGTCGTCCTGTGGAGAGTAAGAGCGGTACGACTCGATCTCAGAGATATCTGCAAAACACGACAAACCAGATGAAAAGTGTGACCTTTCTGAGGTCAAACGAATGAAAGGAACCAAGTTAAAATGCTCGACTTTCACCTTGATGCTCTTGTGTTCAGTGATTTACATAATTTAATCGATGCCGAAAGCCCAAAAGCAGAGAGAAAAAAAGGTGGTTCCAGACAAAATAAGGCCAGATCACTACTTACAATTAAGTATTCCGGAGCTGTATTCATAACCAGATCCGAGGATCTTAAACTTGACAAGAAGAACTGAAACTCAGTGAGGTTTTTTAACAATTTAGCATCCAGGTGGAAAATCTCAATCACATTTCAATTGGAAAAATAAATAAAAATCATACACAAAATATTAGTGATTTTAAAACTTGCAGAGGTATGAAAAATAATAAATTCCCTAACATTCTCCATGTTCTTTCCAAAGAGGGATGCTGAAACCTCCAACCAGCAGAAAGCAGATGGCTGCTGCAGCAAGAACCTGAACATAATGAAATTCTGTCATTTCCAACAGCAGGATTATGATTGGGGATTAGATCACCCCGCTAGAGGCCAGTGAACACTTTCACACATGAAAACGCGCACACACACACACACACACACACACACACACACACACACACACACACACACACCAAACCAAACAAAGTGGGTCACAAGTCTTTGGGCTATCCCCCCCTCCTCTCCCTGTAATAAACAATCCACTCACACCACTTATCTAGATTGGTTCTGACCAATCAGAGCATGCCATGTGGTCATGTGACATTAAAAACAGGTATAAAGGAATGAGAAACCATGATGGTGGAGGAATTATGATGATCGCTGGTGAATCTCTGGTTAGCACAGAGTGTTAGTACTGCTTTCCACATGAAATAATATTTAAATACAACTAAAAAGTGATGCGAGTAAAACCTTTATTTAATGAGCTTAGATTGACAGATACAGCAAAAAATTAATTTTAACATTTTTTTTTAAATCAGCTGATTTCATATGAAGTTCATATGCAGTGGGGTTTTCTATATGATGATGAAGATGATGATGATGACGGCCACTCGCCAGGTGTGCTTTCACACTGGATAGGTCCTGCTGCTTTTCAGTTTCGAGTGTCTCTCACCATCGAGCTCCGAGTCGCTGTCCACCATCGGCGGGACTCGGATCAGCACCTGCCGCTTGTCTCTCTGCACTACCAGCTGCAGCCTCCCGCGGGACTTCTCGATCAGCTTCCCCGCGTCGCTCAGAGACAGGTTTTCAGTCACCGTGCCGTTGATCTGAAAACGAGGGGTCAGGTGATTTGATCAGGGGCGGGAATCTTGTAACCGGCTAAAATAAGAGAAAATAATTCGTTGCTAGGCTACCTTCAGTATGATGTCCCCCTCCTGCAGGTTGCCGTCTCTACCAGCAAGGCCGGTGCTCGTCATCTCTTTGATGAAGAGCTGGCTGCCCAGACGAAGGCCATATTCTAGTGGGAAGAAAAAAAAAGTTTTGTTTTGTTTACACTGCATTAAACCAGATGCTTTCCACGGCTCCCGTGTCTGATTTCCTGTCTGGCCTATCTGACGCTCTGGACGGGCTGGAGGTCGAACGAAGCCGCCGCACACACAGCTGGTGGAAACTGGCCGTAAAACTGGTGATGTGCTATTTGCACTAAAAGGATTTATTCTGTTTATTTTATATATTATTCAGGAATAGTTACCTCCTATTTTAAGACAGTTACTCCATCTTCCAGGCTCATGTCAAACAACAGTCAGTAATGTTGCTAGGTCCATGACGCATTAAAATCTGAAAGGATGCAGTAAACTATCAATGCATCCCGGGAACGCACATCATTTTCCCCATGAAAGGTGACACATTGTGAACAGCTTGTTTTTAAAATCTCAGTAACTAGCAAAAGAAACTTTGCCAGCAGACCAGACAAGCGCTGTCAACCCTCTAAAGGACGCACATACATGCTAGTTTAGCTGCTACCAAAACAACTGGCCAGTCACAATTAAAGATACAAACTTCATACGAAGTAAACTCTGGCTTCCCCACTCCTTGATGAAGAGCTCGTTCATGTCGATGTTTTAATGTTCAGAGGACGGGCTATAATTAAATAAATGAAACATAGTCTGGTGGTGGTGATGCTGCACCAGGCGTCTGTCCACACAGCCCGCTATGGTGATTGTTATTGTTTTAAAAATCTGCACTTTTACTGATAATTATTTTGGCACTACAGACTCCATTTTATTTTCATTAGAATTTTAGTCATTTATTTTGGTGCTAATAATGTTGCTTCAAAAACTGTTTTATTTGAATTTTAACGTCATGCCACTGTGACAGTTTTCTAATAAAATTATCACATTTGGAATTTGGATAAATTTCATATACAAACATGAATATGTCCGTTAATTAAATCCATGTCATTCTATACCACCAACAAAGGAGTTTAAAACTCCAATTTAAGAAATAGAAGACTGTACGAAATAGAAAGAAATCCTTTTTTTTATTTTAACTGGGGACCCACTGAATTTACCAGGGACCCACTCAAATCGCCACCTGTGGGTCCCGGGGTCTCAGCACACTAAAAAAAAACGTCCCGGAAAAGGTCATAGTTAAAGGAACATCAAGGGTGTGAAAAATTTTCAGCTCGTGTTGTCTCTATGTATGTGTTTATTTGCATTTTATCTATGCAGGGTCTTGTTTTTATTATTTCTTCTTACACAACCCGGAACCAAGGATGGAAATTAGCATTCTTTGCTATATTCAGGCATGTTTACATCATTCTTACTTGAACTGATGTTTCCTAAACTTGGAGATTAGTTTTATTAATCGGCTTACATAAACACAATCCTTATAAATTGGACTATTTTGGATTAACTGGATTATATAATTATGAAAATGTAAACAGGTGCCCTAATTCACACCTAATGAAGCAGATTGCACTCTGAGTTATTGATCACATGATGACTCTTAAATTCAGATGGTCCAGTCGCCTCTCACCTTCGTTGGGATGGTTCTTCAGCAGCAGCACATTCAGAGGTTTCTCCAGAGGTTCCAGGTCCCGTGCGGGGCGGGGCAGAGGAATGGGTACAGGAGCAGGTGACGGTGATCGTTCCAGGCGGTCCCTGCTCCCGCTTCTCTTTACCGGATCGTCGTACTTCCTCGGGTCGCTTGGAACGCGTTCACGCCCACGTTCCAAGCTGTGGTCGCGTCCGTGTGCTCGCCCCGGGCTGTAGCCGTCTCGGCCATAGCGCAGCTCGGGGCTGTGGCCGCGATCCAGCACTCGCTCACTGCGGTAGCGGCGGTCGGGGCTGTAATCCCGGTCCAGGGCTCGCTCGCTGCGGTAGCGGCGGTCAGGGCTGTACTCCCGGTCCAGGATTCGCTCGCTGCGGTATCTTCTGTCTGGGCTGTAGCGGTCGAGCATCTGGTCGCTTCTGTAGCGACGATCGGGGCTGCGCTCTTTGTCCAGAACGCGACCTCTGCTGCCGTCTCTTCTGTACTGCCGGTCTGGGCTGAGGTCTCTCTCTGTGCTCCTGCCGCGCTCCTGCCGGTCGTAGTCACGCTCGCGGGTTTGGTAGCCAGAATCCATGTAGCCTCCCCCACCTTGCTCCTTCTCCAGGCTGTGGTCACGCCCCCCGCTGCGGGCGCTGTACACGCTGCGGTGGTCCTGCTCGTAGTTGTAATCGTCGTTGTAGTCATTGTTGAAGACTCTGTCGTCAGGGGAAGCAGGGCGGTTCAGCAGGTTGACGGGAACCTTCCTGGGCCTCTTCACAGTCTGAAATAGTCCACAATAAAAGAAAATCTATTAAAACAGCTTTTTTATACTTTTATAAATAAAACAAATGTTGCACTTACAATTTTTGCCACTTTGCCACACTTCCTGAGGGTCTGGACCGCGAAGGAATGGATGGCTCCATCCATGGGGACGGCGTTCACCAGCACTACTCTGTCTTTCTCACTAGACACAAACACACACACACACCGACATGAGCGAAACTAAGAGGAAAAAATCTGGCTTGTTGAGCTTTTTTAAGTAAAAACTCACAACAGCAATCCATCAGCAGGCCCTCCCTGCAGGACGTCGGACACCACGATGGATGTCTCACCGGTCTCCTCGTTCGGGTTGTCCCGACCTCCAGACACAGCAATTCCAAAACCCATCTTTGGATCCTGTGAAAAATGAGGGAAAACATAAGGAATCTAGTTGGAGTGAAGCAGATCAGCACATATACAGCTCCGGAAAAACGACGCTGCAAAATGATCCTTTTCTCAGGTTTTGTCTGGTATAGGTGCAGGTATGGTATGGGGAACTGAACAGCTTTGTTATTAAAATGTCTCTTCATTTCCACATAAAGGCATTGTAAGGGAAACCTTCTTCCACTCCTGCTGCAAAAGAATCAAACAGCTCAGTTTTAATTGATGGTTTGTGACCATCCATCTTCCTTTTGATGTCATTCAAGAGGTTTTCTTTCAGTAGGGTTTAAATCTGGCGATGGAGCCGGCCATGACCGACTCCTAATGTGTTTATCCTCCATCCAGACCTTGATTCCCCCGGCTGTGTGGCAGGAAGCATTGTCCTGCTGGAAAAACTGATCCTCTGAACTGGGGGGAACATGGTCTTAGAAGAAAGCAGTTTTTTTTTCTAGGATAACCTTGTTTGTGGCTTTATTAGTGCATTCTGCACAGAGACGGCCCAGCTCCAGCCTTGCTGAAGCCCCTTAGACCATCACTGATCCTCCTCCATATCTAACAGCTGGTGTGAGACACGGTGGATGTAGACTTCTCCGGGTCTCCATCTAACCATGAAACAACTGGTTGTTGAAACAGAAAACTGGACTCATGAGTAGACACCCTTTCTCCAGTCCTCTACAGTTCAGTACATATGGAGCTGGGATAGAAACAAGTTTTATAACTCGTTTCTAAGTTTTTTAAACTGTAAAAAGTACAAATCAAAGCTGAGAATATAGATTAATTTTGCAATTTTTAAAATATAACTGCGCCTCAGGGCTGGGATATACCTGCTGTGAATGCATGAATACATGTCAACGTTTGTGTTTATATGTGCAAGAATGCTGATAGTAGAGACATATTTCCATCTGCAGAAAGAAACCTTGGAGTACCAATAAACCGACTAACCTGTACGAAGCTATGAAAGTCACACTGGCCTAGGCCTGAAGGGTATGGGAAAAAAATATATCCAATTGTGATCTTTCTGACATTTTTATTGTGATTTAATCTTTTAAATTCCAGCTTATGTTCAGTGTTCATGCAGAAATAGAGTTCTAACATGAGATGGAGGACATGAGATGCTAAAATATGAACGGTTCTATATTCCAACGTACGTTAGAATATACGTCTAAGTGAGGCCGAGAAGTTGAGATATGAACGGCTTCACTCACCAACTGCGAGATGCAACCTGTGGCTAAAACACTGAAACTTGTAGCTTAAGTTTTCTCTACAACAGGTTTCTTCTTTATGTTTGTAGTAATACAGTCTGTTATTTATCTGATTTACGCCACAGCTCCTCGTTTCTTTCTGCAGGACTTCTGTTTTGCACATGATGGAGTTTCACCCCGACGTGCAGGCTAGCGTGTGCACACGCAGGCGATCGCAGAAAAGTAAGAATTTCTGCGTCATATTAGGGCTCAAAGTTTTCTTTGTAAGTTTTATTAACGTCAACATGTTATCCGAGATCTGAACCTTAATAATATCTAGAGTGACTCCACTGAATAAAACGATCTTCATCAGGACATTTAAAATGTTTAAAGTCATTTATAGAAAACTGGTCCGAACGTTCGGAAATGTAAAGTGACTTCTAGCTATTACATGATGTCTAAATAAGACTATTTTGTAGTTATCACGCGTCATATTCCCACTGTAACATAAATTGACGTGTTACAGCGACAGAGTTCATGAATGAGCTGATTTTAAGGTTGAGATTTAAATCCTGTATCTCACTGACATGTACGAAACTGAAGAGTTAAATAGTTTTATTTGTTGGATGTGGGTCAGTGCCATCATCTGTAACGCGCAGTCTGACTTTTCTTTGCTTCACACTTGAGTTTCCAGCTTTTCTTGCTGTGCAACTTCACTCCAGTCACCATGTTTAAAGATCATTTCACGTCAGCCTGCAGTTCTACAGATGAATCTGCAGTCATGCCCTGCAGCCTTTTGTTGTCCTCATACAGCAGAATGAGACGTGCATGTGTTTAATTTTTTATATAAATACTCAGAGATGCTTATTTAGGAATAAATAGAAGTTGTCTCTTATTAATTTCCAGAGCTGTATGCAGGTCATCATGTCAGCTTTGTCTGCATTTATCTGCACTTTTTCTGCATTTCCCAAATAACCCTCATTTTGACGGCTTCTTGCTTCTTTGGAAATAAATTAATTCTATCTGCCACTGCTCCACTTTGCCCAGATGAGATTAAGTTAGAGATTTGATGACTCTGTCTCTATTCTCTCCCTTCCAGCTGTACTAAAAAAAAAAAAAAATTCACCACTTCCCTCTGTCTCTAGCAGATGGCTGTGGAGGATGAGGGAGGATGAAAGTCGGATCAGACAGGCAAATAAGAGAAGATGAGCAGTCCCTTTTTCTCTGATTCAGTAATAAAATAACCATTTAATGTCATTAAATCGTTACGTAAACGATGCATTGAATGGAAAAACTGGATTCTGCCATAAAACCCGTTTAAAGACTTGAAGGTTTAATTCAAAGTGAGAACAAAGCACATTTAGAAAGC
Organism: Melanotaenia pygmaea; assembly: GCA_036919955.1. Lineage (NCBI taxonomy): Eukaryota > Metazoa > Chordata > Actinopteri > Atheriniformes > Melanotaeniidae > Melanotaenia > Melanotaenia pygmaea. The sequence continues at coordinate 22,749,978 of JBAFSZ010000021.1, forward strand.
TTTCATGAGTCAGATGATTTTAAAAATCACGGGTGTGGCTTCTTTGTTTATTAAAATGAAACAAGGAAATTTCCACACCGACGTAAAGCAGCTGGCAGATCTGCTGCCACTCTCTCCCTCAGCAACACATCACATTCATCTGATATTAACGATGAACCATTTTCACCTAAAATGGCTGTTAATGGATAAGACTTGTTGTGGACCAGCTATTTTACTGGCTGATGTAACAAGGGCGTTTTTGTTGCAGTATAATCTGCTACTGGGTACAGTATGAAGATAAAGATCAACTGGACTTGCAGCTGGTCAATAACAGGTGTTTATTGCATCTATAGTTATAATTGAAGCCTGGATATGATGGCAAACATCCTTCACATCAAGAATCTTAGTTTCCAGTGGTGCGTTACGTTATGTCCTCCCAACTAATCACAGGGTATCACAGGGTTCAAATGAATCCAGGCTCTTTCACATTAAAATATTAACTTAAAAACGACAGTAAGTTACTCATCTGCCCTTAAACATGGCTTATTTTGTCTGATTCATCATCTAAGAGAAGTTATTTACAATGAGATGCAGCTGAATCTCTCTCTCTCTTTTTTTTTTTTTTTTTTAAATCAGTGAGATCAGAGCTGTGAAGAAGTAACCCAGTTCTCAGTGTTTACTGGAAATAAAAGCATCAGATTGTCTCACTTCTCTACATAAGACCTGTGAGCACCTTGCAACTCCCGGAGTCAGCTGCAAACTAAATGACTGAACCGTTTCTGGCTTTCTTTGCTGGTTTCTGCCTCCATTTATACCCTCCATTACCGTTTTTCCTTTACGTCTATGAATCCCATCATGCCACACAAACACTCTCAAACAGAGGAGATGTAATCTGTTCATTCAACCCTTTGTTGGTAAATGGACTGCATTAATAAAACTGCGTGATCACCTCTTAAAGTACTTTAAAGTTAATGCTGCTTTATGTTAGTGTTCATCTGAACTTGTGGCTTTGATTTTAAGCTGCAGAGAAAAGCTAAATGCTGCACGTCACAAACAACGGTGTTGTACTAAAACAGCACAAAGAGTCGAGCAGAATCTCTGAGCAGCAACATTATCTGCTGGAAAATGGCAGAAAAGAATAAAACGTAGCTGACCGGAGCCGGACAGCTGGCCGTGGACGGGTCACATGCTGGTCCATGGAGGACCTTTTTTGCTCTAAATCTGCTTTTCCAGCTTCAGCGACAGACAATGAGCTCATCAGGGTGATTACCTGAGCTCAGCTGGTTTCTGCTCCGGGTGACTTTAACGGTGCAGGACCTGGATTTTGGGCTGGTACATTTTCAACAGGTTTAAAGCCCTGAGCAAAGATTCTGGTCTTAAATAAATCTATTCTGACTTCACTGATAAATAACTGAATAAAATGATCATTTATCTCACTTATGACAACCAAACAAATGGAGAGCTGTTAGCAGGTAAGAAAACGCTCATATTTACACACAGTGTATTTAAAAAATAGTTTACCTGCTGGCAGAAATAGAAATTTTCTCTACAAATCAACTTTTTTTTTTGTCTCTTTAGCCTCTAAATGCTAAACATCTTTTAGGATAAGACAAATTTTTCCTTTTATACATTCATTTTGTTTGGATTTATTCAGATTTTTTGTTTGAAAACTGTTCAAAAAATATCTACAATGATGACTTTGGTGGCCTTGATGCTTTAACGGGTTTAACCTTTTAATGCTGGCACTAAGAAAAAAAGAAAAGAAAAATTATTCTTTTAATTTTCTTTTCCTTTGAACAATAACAAGATAACTAATGGTGGAGATAACAGTTTATAACACAGTAACGATAATTAAATGGCCAAAACTTAGACAGTAATGGGATGAGGAAAACTTATTTCTAGTATTTTATAGCTAAACTAAGCAGCAAAGACGACTCTGGCAGGTTTATTTCCACATATTTCTAATATGATTTAATATAGTCACTCAAGAATTTGCTCTAACAAATGGTATTAAATGGTTAATCTAAGAAAATCTTAACTAGAATATAACACCTTTTTTATTTAAAAATTGTCATTAAAATAAGGAACATCTAAAACCTGCTGTGTTTCTGGTTCCTCTGTGGCCGTACCACTGCATGGACATATTCATTAAAAAGCACCGCTCGGGTCAGCAGCTCGATTTTTTATTTGTGGGTTGGGTGTGCGGATGCAGACGGACTCACTCTGTGCAGGGTCACCGTGTACTGCTCCCACACGGTCTCCTCCATGACCGGGTTCTGCAGAGAGAAAAGGAAAAGATTACCGTGGGTGGTCTCATTTCTCAGAACAGATTAACGTTGTATTACGTGATGTAACAACAAAGCCCGTTCATTAGCCTCTGCTTTGTTACACAACCAGGAGCCATAAGAACAGGACAGGTCTCTGGTGGGCAAGTTTGAAAGCAAAAACTTCTTGTTGTGCTGAGGAAATATTCGTTTAAACACTGAAACATAATCAGCCTTCCTTAAAAAGAAGGTGTTGTAAATAACCCAGGATGAAAGTGCATCTTTGTTTCGTGAAGCCAACAAGTTGCATTAACCTGCTAAAGATGGAGTTAGTTTACAGCTAATGTGACAAAATATTAATCTCCTGAAGCATGGAAATCCACACAAACACAGAAAAACAAACATTTCTTTCTTCTTCTTCACCAAACTACTGATATCGTCCTCCAGCCTTTGAAAATATAAGTAATTTTAATCCCAAATAATCTCTTATTCAACACTTCAAAGCAGTTCTACATCCCACATTTCAAACAAAACTAAATACAGCTCAAGCAAAAAGGGTCCATTACAGTGCCAGTCGGGTCCAGCTGCCCGGACAGGACCCAGATTTGATCAAATCTGCGCGACGGTAGCAGAATCTCACTCACGAGTCCCTGCAGGATGCGGATGGTCTTGACCGCGTGGGCCCATTTCCTGTGCAGGCTGAGGACGGTCTTCATGGTCTTGGTTGTCTCCCTATCTCCGTCTGTCCCTGCTCACCGCCAGCGGTGCTCTGGCAGGCTGATGTGCGCCACAGCCTCCTCCATGGCCACAGCTGCACAACCACCAGCAGCTCTCTCCCCACATCTGCCCGCCTAACTGCCTTTGACGTAAGAGGGATTCTGCTGGCCTACATTCAGCACAAATCCCACCGTCTGCAGGAAGTGTAAACATGCAGACACACCAACTCCTGCGCAGCCACGCTCTGATTAAACGTTCCAATGTTGTTCCACAAATACAACAAAACACGCAGTTTATTCTGGGTTTTAAAGTCTGTTTAGACCTCAAAACCTAACAGCTATGCCATAAACTTTCAGAGCCCAGAGACCTACGAGATCAGAGTTCACATCTGAGTTTACACAATGATGATTTCCTTAGATGTGGGTTTTTGGTGGGAACTGGAAAGTGAAGTGCTGAAACGTCAGGCTCAGGCTTAGTGAAACAAGGGCATGAGTGGAGCTGGCAGCACACCCATCATAACCCATTTTTTTGATCTTCTGAACAACATGGGGGAACATTAGGACCAGCGCCAGAAGTAGGCTGCAGAGAGCCAGCAGGCTGTGTACACTGAAAAAAGGGAATATTTTCAATGCAACTTGCAACTAAGCATCACAAAAACACCCCACAAGAGAAAAATACAAGGCAGGAGGAAACATTAACTCATGAAAATAAAAGAAATCATTTCAAATAACGCCTTGAGCAAGGCCAAACTAGTTTAGTCCAGTCTGTCTCCTTGTTCTGTGCGATATGACTGTGATGGCTGCTCGCAGGCAGGCAGGCAGGCCTCCTGGATAAGTCGTGGTCTCCTGAGTGTGGACCATTACATAACAAAGCACAAACATTTCCACTAATGAGGAGAAAGACTGAAATACTAGGTCATACTCACAGGATGTGACTTAGAAAACAAATTATTTAAAGGCAAACCTCAGGAAGTGGCAGCAAAACAAGCCTTGTTTACGTGATAACATTTAAAGTGAGACATGCAAACATCGTACTCAGGTGTAAACGAATGACTGACAGGAAAAAAGGAAAAGGTGGTAACACGCAGATTATGTTCCCACATACATCTAATCCTTCACATCATTTGCTTTTAATTCAACACTTTGTCCCAGAGAAAAAACAAAAGGGCAGCTAATTATTATTATTTTAATTTATAAGAATAATTCCAACATCGCATCCTCCTCAGATCCGCATAAGATGCTGAACATGTTTAGTATTCCTGCTTGAACAAGAACTTTTTAGCTCTATTTTCTGTCCATTAATTAATCTGATATTCAAATAATCCTTTCAGAGACTGTTCCTAAAGATATAGATGAGAAAGCCCAGGTGTTTCTGTATAAACTACACATCAGTGTATGAACATTTCACTCCCCAGAATAAGATGCAAAAATCCAAAGAAAGCTTTAAAAATTACAAATTAAAACATTCAAATCATCACTGTGAAAATAAGAAAATAAACAAATATTAATTAAAAAAAAGTCAGGAAGCTGAATTTAAAAACAGAACTGCAAAATGTATAAAAATAAATAAGATAGTAACGATGCTGAATTAAAAATTAACAGGTGAAAATAAATCACGTGGAATAAAAAAAAAACAATATGCTGAATAATAAATGCAGAAAGATGCTGAATAAATTAATAGATACATAAATAATAATATAAAAAGTCAGGATGCCTTAAATAAATCAGGATGCTGAATAAAAATAAAATAAAAAAGTCAATATTCTGAATAAAAACAATACATTTTAAATTTCCCTGTTAGGACGAGTTTTATTTTGTGTTATAAATTATTTAAAAATATAATTTAAAACGTAACGCAATGATCTGCAAAATATTTTACCACAATTTTTCTTTAAAACCAGCACAAATACATCATAAAAGACTAAACTAATGCCACTTTTTCTCTTTTCTTTATTAAACGTATGTTGGTTTTGGATTCAATGTGAGTTCCACACGTCAGAGGTAAATACAGCAGAACAGACGGCAGGACAGACGGCAGGACAGACAGAACAGACAGCAGAGGGTTGACGAGTCTCGGTCTTTCAGAGGGTCAAGTTCACAGCTGAGACACGAGGTTGGTAAGAAGATCAATAATCAGTGTAATATATTACCGTATTTTCTGCACTATAAAGCGCACTGCATTATAAGGCGCACCTTCAATGAATGACATATTTTAAAACTTTTT
>JBAFSZ010000021.1:22755260-22773843 GCA_036919955.1 Melanotaenia pygmaea
GTGTTCTACTGCGTGACCGATCGCCTTGAGTTTAAACTCTGCGTTGTAACAGTGTCTCTTGGTAGAAGCCATTTCAGAGTCTTTACACAAACACACAAATGGAAATGAGACGCCGTTTGATATATCCCAGCATGAACCGCGCACTACTTCTACGGGGGAAAATGGAGTCGGCGGCTGCTTACCGCAGTTGCACACCGGTTGTAGCTCAATATTAATCCATATATAACGCGCTCCGGGTTAAAAGGCGCATCGTGGACTTTGAAGAATATTTAAGGTTTTTAGGTGCGCCCTATAGTGCGGAAAACACGGTAATAATATGGATTTCATCCTCTACGAACACTGAATAAAGACTCGAGGAAAAGAGTTAAAACCACTAAACTCATGTTATCCTCGAGTCCTTAGGCAGCACTTTACTGAAAACAAACCGTGAATCTCAAATGAAAACATCACGTTCAGAAACACTTCTGAAAGCAGCTCCAAGTGAAAACAGCTTGTTGCTACATGCATAAAAACAAATATGTTCAAATCTACATACATTCACCTTCCTCTCTGAGCCTCAACTAATTTCTGATAGGGCGATTTATTAAAGATGTTACCTCGATTATAAGAATTTTAGTATCGTTTCATTTTAGCCATCATAGATAACTAAAAGCTTTTGTTGCAGATATTTTTATAAAAGACGAGCAAATACTGATTTTATAATAAGGAAGAAAAGGCCTTTAACTACATAGCCATTTAATGAATATTTTAAAATATATAAGAGATTATTTAAATAAAGCTCAACAGTTTGCATCAGCGATGACATGATGACAGGATCACTCATGCTAATCATGTCAAGGTTTCAGAGCAACATATGCCGCCATAATGAGACACTAGTTAAAGCTCATAAACCTTATGAGGTATGGTTAAAAGACAAGCACAAAAACAAACAAGATCCAAACTCAATATCTGCATGAAACTTAATAAAAAATCAAGTTGCAATCAAATCAGTTTTGTTTCTCACCTTTGAAATATCCATGATTGTAATCACCACTGAGGCCCCATCCCTCTACTATTTATTATAAAGGGAAATAAGTCAGTTTTAATGCCTTTTCTAGGGTAAAAAAATAATGCAATAATTCAAATCAAACTGGCATTTATATGGCTGCACTCCTAAAAATGTAATACTTTGTAGCTTTGAACAGGTCTTAAGTTATTTAAGTGGTTAATTAAAATTTATATGTATAAAATGTATGACTGTATGATGATTTTATATAAGTGTTTTGGTCAACAAAGGTCACCAGAGGGTGCAAAATGCATTATAAGAGACATGTGGTGAGGGAAAAAAATAGAAGACACTGGATTTAATAAGAAAAAAGATTGTCATTGTAAAAAAAAAAAAACAAAAAAAAAAAAACAAAAAAAAAAAACATGCCCCTTGCCATAACACAGCCAAAATGATCAAGAAATAAAAACAAAAAATATGAGGAAAACGTACTGAAACCCTTCATTAAGCAGCGTGTGTGTGTGTGTGTGTGTGTGTAAAACTGGATCGAGTTGAAAAAGGTTGATCAAGTCTGCCCTCTACTGGCAGGATGGCAACATTACACTGCTTAAATTGGGGTAAAATAAATAAGCAAACACAGTAATTGCAATGAGACAGCAGGCTTAGACGTGGAATGGACGACAGGCTGCTGATCTGACCGACTGTTCCCAAACAGAAAAAAGAAGAGAAAGACAGAGTTCAAGAGAAAGACAAGAAAACAACAGATGAACAGCGTTTGGTGTAAATGTGACCAAATCAAATAAACTAAAGCCAAACGTTTGTAAAGAGGGTAAAACAACATTTAAAAGCAGAGTTCATTAACTTTGAACGCCTTTTTCCAACTAAAACATTAATATAACCGACGGCGGTAGCAGCAGGTGCGGCAGGATGCAACAGGCTTCAGCTGGGATTCATGGAAACTCCCAAACAATCCTCTTTTTCACCCCAAACACACACACGCACAAAGCTCTGCAGCGGGAGTAAAACCCACCCGTTTTTCACGCAGATTTCTATATTCCCCAGCCATCTGGAAACGACAACATAAACGTATACTTACGCTGAAATACTGAGTCGCGTATCTGCTCAAAGAGAACAGGCCCCCTCCGTTCACTGGCATCACGCACTTTGAACTGTCCCGGACTGGTACCAAAGATTTCAACCAAACTGACACAACTTAAGCGCTTCCGGTGGCGTGTCAGCCAAAGTTATCAGGTAATTTATAACACAAAGTTAAAAAATTAATTCAATTAAAAAATATTAGAGCCTATACGGATTGACCCTAAATGACGCACTTTGCTCCCTAAATACATTAACATTAAACATCCGGGCAAAAATTAGCGCCGAGAGCTCCTAGCTTGGCCAGACTATACCAAATCACAGCGCGGGGGGGATTTATTTACAGCAACAACGACAGCTTACAATTTAACCGAGCAAACGCCTTATCATTTTAATCCCAGCTAATTTAATAAATACCTGATTTGAATAACACTGATAATACAGGGGTAGTAACCGTGTATGTGTTTATGTACATGACGATTGTAGTTTTAATACCGATTAAATGGATCCGTCCAGAATTCCCATTGATTTTTAGGAAGCCTGCTGTGAGGCTCTGAGACAGAACAAAAACAGTATGATTGAGGAAAACAACAAGAGCAACCGGGCACTTCAGTCTCTTCCGGGGGAGATAAAATATAAAACTCATAACCAACAACAGCAGCCTATTGAGAAGGCAAAAATAATGTAGATAAAATGCTTTAAATAAAGTATCCATGTACACAAGTTAAAGTTTGTGATCTCAAAATATTCTTAGATTGCTGCTACAAAGCTGGACATTTTTATGACCAGCTCATGTTAAAACAAACAAATAAATAAAACGGAGGGACCAGTGTATAAAAACAGCTTTTAATCAAAAGTACACAAAGGGGATGAGCTTAAACTATTACTCTGTAATAAAGTTTGAACCATAAAAGGTAAAGAGACTCATGCACATCTATTGCATATAACCTTCTGGATACTCTCCAGCATTTCCAAAATGACATGAAACATTTTTCTTATGTCCTTTCCTCCTCCCAGAGTTTGACCACACCTTCGATTACCTCAGCAGCAATGAATGATAAAGACAAAATATTCTCAGAAAAAAATGAGTCAATGCAGTAAAATCAGCAAATTCCACATCTACCAGAAAATTGCAAAGTAGGCCTTAAAATAGGCCATCCTTATGCAAAACAGCACCGCTGACCTGAATAATTTGTGTGACCAAGTCATTAAAACAATGAAGCTTTCTGGATGTGACATGTTTCTCTGGTTAATCATCATCCTGGATGCATGAAGGGGTCACTGCAGTGTGGTTGCACTCAGATAAAGAAAAAAGTCTGGGAAAACTGAGTCACTGGACTTTAAAAAAATCATCAAGTGTCACAACAAAAGCAGCTTTATTCGATGTTGACCAACTAATTTTAGAATTTTGTTGCATTTTATAATGATGAATATGATGCTCATTTGAGCTGAGCTGTGGTTAGAGTTCAAGTTGGCCATTTTATTTGACAATTATCCATGTTCCAGTACATATAAAAAGGGGAAAGTGAAGGATGTGAACTGTGTGAGAAAACATTCAAGACATTGCGCTCTATCTACCTTCCTCTGCGGGTGATTATCGTCTATGTATGTACAGCTGAATTCACAGAACTGACTATTTTGTCAGATGTGGCTGCTGTGAGTTTATCAGAGCAAAGTAGAGTCTGGAAATGGTTTATGTGAACACAGGTGAACACCTAGTTTTCATTTTAGTCACTACTTCTGCCACATTTAGTCCACTGATTAAAAACAACTGAAGAATATACAAATAAAAGCAGCTTTATTGTGCATTTTTCTGCATCAACACACTGTACTGCTTTTGACTTAAAACCTGCACACATTTATATTACTATATATGAAACTTAAATGACAAATTTTTGATTACCAGTGGTTTTTAATTACGGAAATAAATAGTACATTTGAATTTCCCTTTGGGAGGAACAAAGTATTTTAAGTTTATTAAATTTTATTGAATTTTCCGAAAATAAAAATCCAAAATATGGAACTGTGGTGTATATGCGGGGCGACTGAGTTTGGTTGAGAGTAAACTGGAGTTATTTGACTTTAATTTTGTGCAGTTTTTGGTTGGTACAACACTGGAATGACACCACAACAAGAAGGTTCATATGCATGCTCTTTGTTTCTCCAGACATCTAGGGACCTCAGAAAAAGTATTTCCAGTGTCAGAAGTGTTGTGTTTGTTACTATGCCTGAAAAGGCTGCAATAAAACAAATGATAAATGTGAACGCTTAATTCTCATCAGTAGGTTCTCCCTTATTTTATAGAATGTAAGACCATACTAACAACGATTCCACGCACACACATGCCATTAATCACCTTTAGCAACAAAAATAATTTCTAAACATTAAATGTTTGCACTAAAAGACACTTTCATTCTTGTTTTGTGCACATTAAAACAGTCTGAACACCATCCTGTTGTATTATCTTCTTAAAGTAAGAGATCATGTCTGTCGTTTTTTTCAAACCTTATGAAACTTATAGCAGGCTACAAGGGTTAAATGTTTGGTTTTGGTCACATTATAATGTTAAAGCTAAAATATTACTGAACTACAAGACCTTGGTGCCACGTATAACCGTTACACTAGATTCTGGATTAGATCAGTGAGGGTCCATGTAAAATCCAAAAGTTAAAACCACAAGTAGTTGACAGATGAATCCAGCCCGGTGCTTAGTATATACATGCACATCTTAAGATCATGAAACTTGAGATGTGTGAGCATGTTGACAGAGAAAGTTGCTTGTGTGTTAGTACCAATCACACCTGAACAGGTTTTATATGACCCATTGTGCCCAGCTGACATGCTAGCACACTATGCTGTCCTGCTGCTGCACAGACAAAAAAAAAAAAAAAAAAAAACTAGAACTCTCTGGACAGCAGCTAATTTCAAATCCATACACACCCGTGGCGACTCGAGCACCTTTTTACAGAGTATCTCACACATCTGATACTTTTACTTGCACTGCTATTTTCAGGTCTGTTAGCTTACAGCTAGCAATGGCTTCCCTCCCATTTCTGCTTCACTCTCCCTCCTGCTCAGCATGTCTAAAGCTTTGGTCTCTTGTCTCCCTCCTTTAGCAACAATAATACCTTTAATAAATGTTTTTACTTAATACATTAGAGGAAAGGTTAACTGAACTGGAAGCTTTAGAAAGTGCCAGAGGCCATTGAATTTGGGCTTTTAAGGCCTGAGTGTTTCTCTGGGTGGACAGCACGGGGTGAAAACAAAAACAAAAGAAAACAAAAACATACCATCATGATAGCAGAGTAGCTTCTCGAAGAGAGACGGCGAAGGTACAAGTAATGGGCTTCTCTGGACCAACAGAACTTGCGGCCGGACTTGAGCAGGTCAGTGCTGGTCTGGTCAGAACAAGCCTGGTCCCTGTGCACAAAAGAGAAACAAGGCTGTAAATCCTGGCTAACATTGCACTATGCGTACTCTAAATGATGTGACCCATCCTATCAAATAATTTCTAAAGTCTTTTCTATAATGCATGCGGCCATCTTCAGATTTTAACTTGCAGCAGGGTTCTGAAATATTTAAAGGGCAAGTCTCAGCGGTCATGTTGTCAAGTGTCAACTCTTCAACACAAAGTCTGGGGTGTTTAAGACACATGGACATTCGCCGGGCAGAAGGGCTATTTTTAGATGCCATTAAAATGAGTTTGACTCTTTAAATTTGCTTGAGTTGTTTAATCCCTGATTCAAGTCTGTATCCATTTTCATTATCACTTCCTACGGTAATCTTTTACTTATTTCACAAGTGATGTTAGATGAGAGATTATGCACTTTCACAGAGATTAAGGGATCTTCAATCTAACTGTCCAGCTAAAATTTGTTTGGGAAGTATCTTAAAGAGAAAAAGGATCAGAGGTGTGACAATGCTCCGAACATTTGGGGGAAAGAAAAAAAAAAAAAAAAAAAAAAAAAAAGATCAAGGCACATGTTTCTCACCCGTGTCTGGCTCTGAGTTAGACCGGATTCACACGAGAAGGCCAGACTCGTGCACGGGTACCACAGACGATAATCTCACACATATTCTGCAGATTATAATCTGCAGCCTCACTTCAAGAGCAGCATCTCTGACCTAATCACGGACAACATGTGACAAACATGTTTTACCACCCCAACACCAGCGTCATGGCAACCGGTCAGCAATATGGTGTGACAGACTGAAGGTGTTCTAGGAGCCAGGAAACCATTATTAAACCTGGTGCTGTGCATGCTTCAAGCACAAATCCCAAACGATGAGGAAGAGCTTCATATCTCCAGAAACACCAGGGCAAAATGCCAATGTCTGTGTGCAGTGTTTGCACAGAGACGGCATGTTAAGGTTCCCATGACAAGGGCATTCGAGCATTGCAGCACTGTACCTTAATGAGATAGTGGACAGGCAGCAAGAGGAAGAGTTGTCCTGACATTTACGCCTCCTTCCATTTGCCTCGGAGGTCTGGACTCAGAGCTGGGAATGACATCACACCCACGCTGACCACGTTGCAGTGGGAAGTGGGAAAACTGGAAGGATTTTCTCACTGACCAATTTACTATACTATTATATTTACATTATGTTTGCAGGACAGGGTCAGCTGTAAGATTATAAGGCTAAAATGATGTGAAATAAATTGACAGGAAGTGGCTTAATCACATTTTTTCAGGTCAAAATAAAGGTCGCTAAGCAACAAAGTAGTGATCGTGATCTTTTTTTTTTATGACTGTTATAAATAATGGTGTTATCACAGATCACACATTGCGGATTTACCAAATAATCTCTGAATAAACACTACAATTTGTGGCTGGTTTTGGAAACCTCCTGGAGAGGATATAAATGCCTGGAAAACATCTGTAGATCATCTAAAAGATCACAATTTACCCCACAGAGCTACACACTACCCCTCCTGAGAAACTGTTAACAACATAAGCGACTGCACTCAGGGGTACCACCAATCTAGCACAGTTTTAAGGGTTAGACACATAGTGACAAAATCATGAATAAAGTGTTCATTGCTCCCATTGGGAGCTTGGAATTATTGACTTCCAATTGTCATTTAATGAGATTTACTCGCCTAAATATGTATTTTTTGTTTGATTGTTTAAATAAACAGTGCACATAAAGTGCAGGTTTGTTCACATGAAGCATTTTTATTCTGGTCAGGCTTTTAGTACGAATACTAAGAAGAAACCTCCCAAAGCAAAACAAGCTTAGTGAAGGAGCCTGGAAACATCGAAGTGGCAGCCATGACGAGTACTGGTTAAATTCTCTCATTACTGGAACATTCTTAGGGAAATAAAAAGAGTTAATGCCATTCAACTCTGTGTGGCAACAACTTTCAAAGTGAAGCTGAATACTTTTCATACAATCAGACCAACAGGAACTCCTGCAGATAAACCGGTAAAAATCACAACATTTTATCGCAGTTATTTTTTGGTAGGTTGTTAAATATGGTGGAAGCCTTTTTTAGTCCATCTTGTAACAGCTGCAGGCTCCTACAGCCGATGCCCACTGCAACGTGGTGAATCTTTTCTTATGCCTTCAAGGCCTTTCATTCACATTTTTCCTTGACCTCATGAGGCTCCCTGATGATGTCAAGAAGAAGCTCTTCGGGAGGGACAAGATGTCATTTTTCTTATTTTCTAATCAAATTACAGCTTATTGTCTTCATCTCTGTCAACCAAGTTCATTCATGTCATAAAATTAGACATAAACAAACCACCTTTTTTTTCTCTTCTTTTTCTTTAGTTGCTAGTTATAGTATTTACATGCTGTAATTATGCGAATGCATGATAGTTTTCATTGTCAGCATCCTCCTGTCCGGAGCACAAAGGCCTGACAGGAAACAATGCAGTGTGTCATGAAGCCTTATTGTTTGTAATCTGATTTTGCTCCAACCAACATTTCCTACTGCTGCTGCCTCACATTATACACCGACATGATGAGGCCTTTACTGGGGGCACAAACTAGAGTTCACTGTTTATGATCACAACACAACATTGAAAATGTTTGATCTAAAATGCCACACTTTGGTTTAATCAAAGGTGATTAAACAACCCATTTAAACCTATGAGAGAGCATGTTTTACCTACGCTTAATTGGTTAACAAAAGGTTTTACTGTTATAAACATTTAACATTTAAGTTGTTTAAAAAAACCCTTTTAAATATCTTCATCTCAGAGTTGTCTGAAAACGTTTCTTGTAAACTTAAAACTTTAATTTCATGAAATGCTTATATTTTCACGAAATAAAAAAAAAAAAAGAAATCTAATCTTTATTAAATTTTTTTCAGATCCACAGACTCATTATGTACTAATTTAGATGACTTAATACCATAAATGTTGCATGAATACAAAAGAATACCTTTCCACATATATCTGGTATAATGCTTACAGTAAAAAAAATCTGACTCTTAAATCAGGTTATAAATTAAACTGGTTAATCTCAATCCAAAGGTTTAATTTAGGACTAGTTAACCTAAAGGAAAATTAAATTAAATTAGTTACAAAAACAAACTTTTTATCAATTTAAATAAAATTAAATAATTAAAGAAAGCAACCACTAAAAGATCCATTTATGATGAAAAACAACAGCAGAGATTTCTGTGCTTTCTACTTGGTGGATTATCATTTTTATGTTGATTTTTATTGCAATGAGTACAGCCATTATCAAAATTACATTCACTCCTCTTCTATGATAAAAACTGATTAAAAATAAAATCTATGTGACCAGTTTCAGTGAACTGACCCTTAAAACTGATATACTGTATTAAAAGGCAGAGTTTCAATCCACCTGTTCCTGTCCCATTTAAAAACTGAATCTGTCCAAATAAACATCCATTTCATTAATAGAAATCAAACTCACCCTGGGGGTCTCCACAGTTTTCTACCAGGTGGGAGAAGCTCCCGTTTGTTGAGGGGTACAACCCCCATCGCTGCTTGCATGATCGTGATGAACTTCTTAAACTTCATCTTTTAATTCTCCTTTAACAGCATCAGTTGGACTTCATCGCCATGACAACTGCCTCGCTTCCACCTCTTTCAATGAACTGCAAAACCAGAAGCATCTCCAAATGTCTACTCATCTCCTCTTGAATCATCAAGACCGCAGGACTTCTCCGTTCTCATGCTTCAGTGCAGCAATATCACCATGACAACAAGCGGCGGATCCAGCATCCAGATCCGCTACGTTCTATATACTACGAGACCTGCATCCGAGCCCGACTGTGACAGATGTCCTTTTGGCTTCTCTGAGCGAAGGAGGATAAAAGGAAAACAGAAACGGCCACGTTGCAGCCAGGAGGAGGGCCGGCCGAAAGGAGATGACAGCACGTCACTCTTACATAATTCTGAAGCTTCTCTGGGCATTACACTAATGAAAATGCTGCTTCTGCCGCCGTCACCACCAGCACCGCCGCCACCGCTGCTGCTGTCACTGCTGCGGCTGCAGCTGCTGGGATAATTGTGGTACTAAGCCCTGACAGATCATGCATGCTCCCGCCCCCTTCTCCGATAATCCCCCCCATCCAGTCTTAGTCTTCTCCCCACTTACACACCGACCCATCTACTTCACTCTTGCATCCACACACCCCCCTTTCCCCATGACTAAACCCATTTTGGAAGCCTAAGCCACAACCACTCAGCATTTTGAGACATGCTTTCTGTAGTTCTTCATCATGCTTTTCTTTGACTACATCTACAAGAAACAAACAGTTATCACTACAAACTACTTGAAGGGTTCTGATGGAAAAATTTCATGTAGAATGCATGTAGTTGATAGGTTATGAGGCTAAAATGATATAAATGAATGTATCCATAGACATAGCATCATACAGGATAACCAACAAGACTAAACAGAATTTATTACCACAGTGACATCTCAGGTGTTGGTTTTCAGGAGAAAAATATATTAGAAAACAGAAACTATTTACATATTTACATTTTTTTTCCTCCAGAAGTTTTTTTTCCAGGGTTATTTCTGCTATGATTTACCTTCTGTCCTCATACAACCAACTCCGCTCTTTCCGGTGCCACCATGGAGCTTTATTCCAGCCATAGAGAACCATTATTGTTGCTCTTTTCAGACACACATGGAACTTTCTGCTTACTTTTTGAACTTAGGCTGCTCCTGGTTGGACATTATTGTCAATTTGAGCCATTTAGTTGATCAAAAGCTTGACAGGAAGTGGTTTACACATAATCTTCGGATAGAAATAGAGGGATCTTTGCAACATAGTAGTGATGATGACCCTTTTTTGTTACCAAAATGTGTTAAAAATGGTGTTTTCATGAATCCCTCATTGTGTATTTACCATACAGTCTCTGAATAAACACTACATTTAGTGGCTGGATTGTAAACCTTCTGATTGGGATATAAATAACTGAATTTTTCAAAGATCACCTAAAGGATAAGCTATCCATCACAATTCACCCCACAGAGCTACACACTACCGTTCCTGAGAAACTGTTGACAATATAAGCGACAGCATTCAGGGATCTAGTGGAGTTTTATGGGTTAAGTGCAGAAAGGAGGAAACATTCTGCTAGCCCAAATGTAGGAATGAACACAAACGCTTCACAGGGATTAAGCACGCACACATTTGCAGATGCAATGTGTCAAACCTAATCAGGCCTCCAGCTACCTCTGAATTTTAAATACATGTTTTGTTTCACTGCAAGACAAAAAAACTTCAACCCAAAGACCTGTTTGGAAATTCACTACCACTTGCAGTTTGAAGCCAATTATTGCAACTTCATTCTGACCTTGCATACCATCCAAGCTCGATTTGTACAGTGTTAACATTTTTACACATTTTGCAACTATTTGCATTTCTAAACAAACTTTAATAATGCTTCTCCAACTCGTTCATGCTGATACGAGCATTCCTCCTCTCCCACACTGATGGAAACTGCCTGCGTGCATGGCCCGCTACAGCACGGATTAAATGTCTGTATCTTGTCATCCTACTGAGTCACGAGATGACAGCAGGTTGCCATGTCCTGAGAGGTTTCAAATGATAAAAATAAAAGATAAAAAAATAATCTTTGTGCTCTCTTGATGAGTTGCCAGCCAATAAAACTCCGAACAGGATTTATTTTTGAGCAGCTTGGACGTCTGGATTACGCTGCTACAGATTTCACTGAGCAGGAAAAATCCCTCGGGGGGGCAGAAAATGCCAGGAGCACAGTGGGAGAGATGCAAAACTAACATGCATCTATTTATAAAAACACTGGGTAACAACAGCAGACAGAAAAGATGATGCTCACCCTGTGTTGTTTCTGTCAGACCAGTCCAGATTAAGGAGCAGAAAGCGGAGCTAGGAAATGATGAAGGACCCACACAGCAGCAGAAATTCACAGGTTTTATCATCATCCAACACCTTACAGTAATCTAACAGAGTACTCATCAAAGCAAAGTGGTCTGTAGACAAAGTGTGTAATGTATTAGTATGCAATAGAAACACTCCCTCTCCCACACACAGGACCTCAAACAGGTAAAAACCAAAAAAAAAACAAGGTATACTGTCATACCTGTGCAGACGTGATCCGGCATGTGAACAGATGAAAGGCTGCTTTATGAATTCAAGTCAGGAAATGTCTCAGCCTCTTTCACAATGAAGGACTTTTCTTTAACATTGAAATGAAAAATGCTTCATGGACACAAAACACTAAATGGACACACTTTCCTTTTAGATTTAATGGGAAAGTCTGTTCAAACCTTTGACTGGTGCTGTATAATTCTATAATATATAAATTAATAAACATAACTCATTTTATAGATTGATGGCATAATTCTGCACAAAAGTCTTGATCCTTCACTTCTTTAAATTTTACTTCGAAGCAGCCAGACTTTCATGCCAGTTACCAGGGTTCCTGAAGGTTTTCTATGCTTTTGTAGGCTGCTTTTTCACAACTTTTCAGTCTAATCTATTTTCAGAGAAACAGTATACTGTATCTTAGCAAAGAATCCATTTTAAAGCAGCACTATGAAACTTTCTAACCTTATATAAATGTATGTTTCTGACTCATTTTGATGGCACAGTGATGTTTATTATACACATTCCTGGAGTCATCGCTGCCCAACTACGTCCTGAAGCTGAGAAACTGCACGTCACAAGGTGTGTCACAATTCAGGGTCTGCACACACTACTAGTGTCCTCCGTAGTCTACACACTTCGAAGTCCGCTTAACGTCAGTGAAATGGGGCAGCCTACCTAGTCAACAAGAATTTCACATAGCAACAACACAGGACGTTGAATCAGTTAAACCTCTGAAATTACTCATAGGACACTTCAGCGGACGTTAAAACCGACTGAGGCCAGCCGGTGAAGGATGCATCACCAGCGGCCTTCGTTTGAGGCTCAGCGAAGTGCAGATTTGAAAGGTGGATTCAGAGGGTCCTTCAATTTCTGTGAATTTGGACAGTACTTCATGCACCGCGATGACATATGTTGCCAACAAATTCGCTCTTCAAAGTGTGCAGACCCTGAATTGAGACACACCAACAGTTTCTTTTTCTATCCAGGTGCATCGTTTTACAGCAGCATTCTGCTTTGTGGCACTAGGTCACATGTCAGCCACTGGATATCAACACGCTGGCTGTTTTGAGCGCACACCATGGCTGATTCATTAGGTAAACCCAAGAGGGTGTTAACAGAGGATGAGAGGAAAAGAAAGAGCAAAGACAAAGCAAGAGATATAACAAGAGACAATATCAGCAAACTCAAGGGATGAACCATTGTTGAAATTAAATTAAAGACTTTATTCAAAGGTCAGTTGTAATGTAGTATTTTTTCCTTGTGTTTTAATAAAGTTTAGTGTAAAAAATAAAATATTAGCTTAAGAAATTTTGTTACCAGCAGCTCGTCACAAATACATAATTAGTTCCAGTTTTTTTAGTTGCGTATACAGCAAAGATAAAGTGCAACAGACAAACTATTAGGTGCCAAGAAAAGCCTTTAGCTGAAAACTCGGTGCATCTCAGCGTGGTGCACAGTGTGTCCATATAAAAAAAGAGAAATTTGAAAGGGTAGGAAAAGATATGTTGTAAGCCTTAAAAAGAACCTAAAGCAGATCCACCACAGAACTCGACCTCGACATTAATGAAGCTACGTGGGATCAACTGGACATAAAACAACAAAAAGGAAGAAGTTCTTCAGGTTTCAAAAGGCCTGGAGAACTAATCCTTAAGACCAAAGACATGACAGAATCCTATTCTAAGAGGTTTCAGACTTGTATTCAACACTTATGTCTACCAGTTTAAATAAACAGCTGCACCCATTTCCTGCTTTTTGGATAAAGCAATAAGGTAGGTTTCAAGACTTGAGCACAATAGAAGCAGAACGTCTTGATGTTCCTAATAAAAAGCAGAAAATATGAGTTGCTGTCATCATAATGTAAAACTATTACTTTAAAATGTCATTTTCAAGCTCCACCTCTAAAACAATGTGGTTTTGTATACTTTTTGGATAAAGTAATCACAGCCAAAGCTGCAACAATAACAGTCTTCATTGCAACACCGAATCTCTTTCATAGCTGGGTTCAGTCTCGGCACTTCTTCTTGCTGTTGGCAAACAAATTCAGATAAACACCACAGCAGACAGGAGGCAGAAAATGTAAAACTAGATCCAGCCACAACCCCACCAACTGGCCTTAGCGCTGTTTTTTCCTTATGTATTCAGGTAGATGCCTTAATTTCTTATTCAGATCAAAAACAAGTTCTTATCTAAATTTGATGCAAATTATCTTTTGGCAACTAAATCCTGTAAAAAAAAAAAAAGGCCCAACAATGGCTGGGTCTAGAAGACAGAAATGTGGAGGGAATATTGAATTCAGCAGCTAAACACAAGCCACTAACAGTATTATGGGTCTTCCTTTGCTACACATGCCAACTCGAAGTCTGAGGCAATATTAGCTATGAAATAAATACATCCGCTTCAGCTTACTCTCATTAATATTCAACAAAAATAATAAGACATGAGCAATTCAACCACCATACTACTAACATGGAAATAGAAAATAATGATAATTAAATATAAATGAATTATTTCAGCTCAATGAGAATTCAGGCTAAATTTGGAATAATAACAAACATTAAATATGGATATAAGGGATTTAAATTGTCAGCTCTGTTGTTAAATCATTTTAAATATAATGAAGCAAGTCTATTTCTGAGTTGTGATTTGCATTAAACATGCTGCTTAGGGCTTTTTTTCGTTCCCACATTATTAATTATAGAGGAAGGAGGATGACTCACCCTTAGGGATAATTCTTTTGCCACTGCACATTTTCAATTTTAATGACTTCTGAAAATGTTTTCTATAGATTTTTTTTATCTCCATCTTTTTTTAACAGGGTGAGCAAATGTGTTTGAAGTTGTTTGGTTTTCTTAATGCTTTTACATAAGCAGTGTGTTTTTCTGACCCTTGTCACTTCCCCACGTGTTGTAGTAATGCAGCGCTACAGCGCTACTAAGGCCCGAAGTCATTATGCAATATCCAAATGTAATGCATGTGCAAGCCAGATGGAGGGACACATGCCAACCACAAATCTGTGACAGAGTTTGCAGAGAGATGGGGGCAGAGATTGACAGAAGTGAATTGGTGTGCACATGCTCTCCACAGGTGGATCATCAGAGTAAAGAAAGTAGAGAAAAAAGAAAAATATTGACACATTACGTGGGGAAAGAAGCTGTTTTGTGTTTTGTTTATTCAGTGACAGGTTTTCCTCCAGCAATAAAGCGTGCAAGTTGAGGATTAAGAGATCATCTGACATTCAACACTCATTGAATTAAAGTCCCACTGCAGCAGTTCCCTCCTGTGGAGTTTCAGCATCCACAGAAGTGAACCTCAGCTAGCAGAGGGACATCTGCCCCGACATCTCGAGAGAAGAGACGTGTAAACAAACGGACTTCAGTGATGCTACTTAATGGGCATACTCATATATGTATATGAAATTAAAGAAATCAATTTCCTAATCTGAAAACTTCACATACCAATAACAAAAAACACTATAACAGATGTTATATTAACACAGAGCAATCGTATACAAATTCTGAAAATCACTGTTCCTGTAACTGATAAATGTTTTTGATTTTTTTTCTTATTAACACAAACCAAACAAACAACAGGTCCGTAAACAACAACAAATTATGATTCACCAATATGTACATTTAGTAAGTTAAATGTATCAGAAATGTGGGACACTTTGCATTCTGGCTGGTGGGATTTTTTTTTTTATTTCATTGTCTCCTTCTCCACTCGCTTTCCCCCGCCTCCCCTGGTCCTCCACTCACCTCCCCTACTCCTTTACTTGACTCTCCTGCTTCCTCTACCTCACCTCAGTGTCCGAAATTAACTTTTTGACTGACAATATAGCCATGGCAGCTGAGTCAATGTAGGAGACACTGAAGTTTCTTCTGCTAGTTAAGGCAATTTTAAACAAGAGTTGTTGTTAACGATGTATTGTTTTTCATGGTAAAACTGCAGTGCATCGAAAGTGAGTTTACTGCGTCCTTTTAGATTTTAATGATGCATCAGGAACACAGGACATGTACCAAGCAACGTCACTGGACTTAATGGACACGCCTGCACCTATTCGC
This sequence comes from Melanotaenia pygmaea, assembly GCA_036919955.1. NCBI lineage: Eukaryota > Metazoa > Chordata > Actinopteri > Atheriniformes > Melanotaeniidae > Melanotaenia > Melanotaenia pygmaea. Next base: position 22,770,967 of record JBAFSZ010000021.1, read on the forward strand.
AGCTTTTCTCAGACAAAAACAGCATTACACTAGTGTTTTAAGACTTTTTTCAACATTGTAACCCCCCCCAAAACAAAAAGTGGTCCCCAAACTATTTTTCTTGGGGTCCCCCTTCATGCAAATCCTAAAAAGCCATGGACCCCCTGCCCCACCCCATGCTGAAACCATTTTTGGTTTTATGCTTTCAAAAGTTAGCTTCTCACCATAAAAACTGTATTCTAGCTGAGTCCTCTCCTTCCACAAAGTCACAGTGAAATTACCAAAACATAGCCCTAATTTTTTTCTTTTTCTTCTTTCTTTCTTAAAACAGGGACAATGTGTGGACATTAATCAAAATGGCTGAATGTTCAAAGGCTCAGGGACCCTCTGTGCTCTTTGGGGGACCCCCTTGTGGGGTCCCGGAGCCCAGGTTTGGAATCCCTGCTCTAACAGACTGAGATGCTCTGCTTTCGAATGGACAGATACAGGAAATGTTTCCTGCCACATTCCAGCTCTCTGTTCAGTAAGTCACCTCTGGCAGACAGGGAACAGCTGCGTGGATACCAGGTTTTACCTGCTGCTATCCACTTGTCAGTTCACTCTACTTTTTAAATTCTACTTTGGTTTGCGCATTGTTTTTCTTACATTTGATTTTGCAAATCCTTATTTAAATTTATAAACTTCTATAGCCTCTTCTTCTTACGTATTCTTCTTGCTCTGTTGATTTGTTGATTAGCATTTGTTCTTAAGTGGGAAAAACTAGTAAAATAACAGCATGATAACCAATAAATAATGAAAACTCAACATTTTTCTCTTTGTTTTGGTACAAGTACTTTATCAAGATGTATGCATTTAGTGGGTTATCCTTTTGGAAAACTACCTGATAGACATTTATACATTTAACTCATTTAAAGGTGCATTTAGTGATCACAACGGATCTACAAAAATCATAAAACATTTAATTACAGGTATCTTGGACTAAAAATTACAGTATTTCACATTACCAGAATTATGATTAGAGTAAGTTGTCAAAATTTAAAGTTTATTTTAAGGTTCAAACCCATTTCCCTTTTTTTACCTCTTCCCTTGCACTGGCTTTTCCCTACCCCTCGTCACTTAAAATGAAGTAGCAAGGAGCGAAACATTCCCCTAAGGAATGATATCCCTACTTTCCCGTCATACAACATCAGAAATCATAACGAGTTGCTATGTCAGACGAAGTGTTTAATTTAACTATGTGTTTAATTGGACAACACAACAAAACTCCAACAGGATCTCTTCCTTGCCCAATGCAGATTCCCGATTCATCACTGAATATGACTTCCATCCAACCATCCACAGTCCATGACTGCATCTCTTCAGCCCCACGTTACCTTGTTTTTCTCTGTTTAATGGTTATATTTGGTGTAAATCCCATTTCTTTCAGCTTGTTTCTTACAGCATGGTCACAACTTCCTGTTTGCAGTTCCTGTTATGCATTTGTTTTTCCTTCATTTTGTTGTGCATTTTCCATTTTTAAAGCTTTTAATTTTCTGTCCTGATGCTGTGACATCTTCCTCTGTCAACCTATAGGTTTCCCTTTTTCAGTCTTCCCCATTTTGTTTGTACCTGGGCTAAATTTACAGCTGACTGAGAATAACAACCTTACCATCATTTTAACAGACAGTTCTCTAGTTTGTGCCATTTTTGCTTCCAACTAGCAAGCTGCACCACCTGTAAAGCTCTGCAATCACACTGGCAACTTCACACTTATTTTCATATTCAGACTTGTGTATGTTTTTTTTTAAACAAATTACGAGGGGAATCCATTTTCCCCTCACAATTACGTGACTCCATAACATTTTCTTCTACTTGCTCTAAAAAGAATTGTAAACATTTTTTCCTTAATATAGACCATCTTGAGGTCCAAACAAAACAAAACGTAGCTGATATGAGACTGTGATAAAAGTTCAGTGTAGTAAACAAAAGATAACTATGACTGTGTTGTTCCATAGTGACTATAGAATAAGTGCTAAAATATTTATTTCTACAAGATTCTTCTTGGAGCACAAAGAAGGTGACAAAAATGGTGTCACATTGAAACTGGTTGCTCATCCTCACCCCATGCCACTTACATCTGTTAGCATGACTCATATCTGTATGACCTTGGAGATAAGCAGTTTACTTTCTGCAATTACACATGAAACTTTAAGACCTGATTCTACAACCTATTAGAGTCAGTATTTGCCATGAAGACAGCAATGAATTAATCGTATTTATCTTTTCATATATTTTTTATCTCCTCCTGTCAAAAATTAGTTGGAAAAAAAAACTGAAAAAAGGTATATATCGATACAACTACAAGGATTATTGGTCTCAAAAGAAAGCTAAAGTATATGTGAGATTAGTACAGAAGTATCATTATATGCAATACTGGGTCATAGTAAATTAATCTGGAACACAGGGGAATTTAATCTCTGTCCTATTATTTAAAACAACATTTGAAAGGTAGGACAGTAACCCAATTTATCTAGGAATAACTAAAAGAATATCAGATGAGTAACTGTGCAAAAGTAGATGCTAAAAAGTGAACCTCAGCAGTTTTAGGTATGTCCAGTCGAAACCATCACATGTACCATTTGACCTTTCACGGGTACCAGAGTGGAAAAATTATATTTAAAAAATAACATTATATATTCACATAGCACATGTAGAAGGGACTCTCATGATGAAGAGGTTAAAAAATAATCTGGCCTGCTCGTTGGTTTGCTCTTGCTTTAGAACGGGAGGGCACAGCTCTTCAAAAATTAGTAAAAAACCGATAGGAGTATCAATACTTAATCAGTGGACGTTGAGCCAGATTCTCTCTTTGACCCCGGGATCAACCGCTAAGCCTCTCCTCTTCAGGTACGGCAGCTT
>JBAFSZ010000021.1:22782311-22794457 GCA_036919955.1 Melanotaenia pygmaea
TTAAGTGGATGTGTGTGTATGTATATATCCGCCTTGTCTGTGACATTAGATTGATATTTATTACACTTAAAGGAAACAAAACCCATAATGTTGTGCTACTTACTACAGCACTTTTGATTTGATATTTTACCAAGTAAATTCCATTTGATTTAAAAAATAATTTACTGTATAATGTAGAAAATGCATGTTTGTGTAGCGTTATGATTTCTTTAGCCTGTCCAGTTTGGTTGCGCATTTGTCTCTTTAACTACCAAAACTCTCATTTAGATTTTCCACAAGTATCCCCCAGAAATCTGTGCCTTAAAGTAAATTTTCAATATTTTCACTACAATCTGTGACGCTGTTAGGTAAAATCACATTAGAGGGATGTTGTTGTCTTTAGTGTGCCTATATACTACTACTTGTCTAATAATTTTTTATAATATTGTTGCATAATATTGGTTTAAAAAAACATAGAAATTAATAATAAGGGGTTAGCAGGGCTCTAACAGTTGGATTATTTAGGAAATCGCTTATTATAGAAAGGATAAGTATATAAATATAGATTATACTGTAGATATATCTTATTTATTTCAATCACGATTAAAGACAGATGGATAAACACAATGTATATTTGTTATAAAAATAAATCTAAATTAATTTGTACATTCGTGAATAACATACTTTTACAGGGCAAAATTTTTTTGCCTCAATACTTACCTCTGAGGAACTCCAAAAACAATTTCCAGATATTTTGAACAGAACTTCCCCCATTTCACAAACTATAGTCTCTTACTAAAATACCTTTGGATCCAAATATATTTTTTGCCTCTGAATCCATATTGTTCTAATTTATTAAAACTGTAGTTTGACTGATTGTGTCAAAAAGGTTTTTTAATCAAGGGATAACCCGCATTCGTCCTTCCTTTGATTCTATAATCCCTTTAATTCTGAAAATGCAGTGTTGCGCACGAACAAGTAAAAAAAAAAAAAAAAAGTCACGCTCATTGAACATGTTTGTTTTTTGTGAACGTTGAACTGAACATTAAGTATTTACAAATAAAGAACCTGAAAGTAAACGTGTTCAGACTATGTGAGGTCCCACACTAGTCACTGTCTACGTTCTCCTGGTGCTACCTACGTCGTACTATGTTACCCACAATGCATTGCGCAGTCTAACAGAACAACCCAGCAAAGCTCTGCAGCAATGCCAACCTGGCTAATTACTGGCTGAAAGTTACATTTTACATTTCTCTGTAAAATATAGCTGCCTCGATAGAAAAACAATTCAGATCAGCTTTGATATCTTCCAATTTGAAAAGACGTGGAGTCTGTGTAATGTGGAAAGATATAAAGGCTGTTTATAACATTTTTACACTCAGCAGCATTTTTCTTTTTTGTCGTTTTTTTTTTGAGGTTAGCTGGGAAAAACTGACAATAAAAAGATGAAAAAGATTATTTAGACAAAACAAATAAAACAACGTTCACAGGCCTGTTCCACATGCATAAATGTTTTTTTTGTGTTAGAATTTATAGTATTAGAGATTTCATTGCACAGCACAACACTAAAATTTCTTTCAAGTTCAGTCTGTCATTCTTGCTTCTAACCTAAAAAAACTTAATGAACTAAACTCTGAACTAGTACATGAAGAAACATGAACTTGCACAACACTGCTCATATGTCATATCTGATGCATACGGTTTCGGAGACCTTTTCCATCATCACGTGGTAAAAACTTTACTAAAAGTCTTTGCATACAGTCTGGTGTTTGTCTTCTGTCCCCTGGTGGATAATTTTGACATGATAATATACTCTATATACATTAAATAACTTGTTTGTTTTTAAAAAATTAATTAAAGGGTCAAACAAAGACTTCAGATTTTAAAGATTAGGACAGAAAATTCTAATCTTTAAAATCTGAAGTCTTTGTTTGACCCTTTAAATTTTTAAAAACAAACAAGTTATTTAATTTTATTTCTTATGTCGGGTTTGAACGGGTTTTTGCCAGTCATGGCAATCTGTCATCCAGGGAGGATTTTGTGCTTTTCAATGTAATTTAAATGAACGGACTCTGCAATTTTATGTTTTAAAATGAAATCTAATATTTCTTTTTCATCCACTGCTTTAAGAAATATGGAACCAGAATTTCTTTAGAAATTTGGGAATTTTCCAGCTCCTACATTTGCAAAATATTGATTGAAGCTACTGACTGCATCCTCCATGTCATGATTTTATTTTGTTTTAGTCTAAATACATTTAGTTAATTCTTATCAATAAAATGTTTTTTCTGACATCATGATGTGAGTTAACTTGTTTTTATGTTTCTGTCTCAATAATACTTTTTCTAATTTAATGTCTAAAGTGTATTTATCTTTTTCAGGCATTTTTTTAATCCCTCTGTAATCCATGAACAGTTAACATAGTTCAGTTTTTTCCAATATTCCTTTGTTGTTCAATTCATAAAATCATAATGATCGGAATAAACTTGAAAAGCTCTGCTGATGACTTTTTCTTGGTATACTACATCCCGGTTCTGTGGTTTCTTAATGGAGCCCTCTGACGTCCTCTTTGATTATCTAACTCATTATTTCTAGAGTTGCAATCATAAACTGCAAAAAACTGCTTGGTCACAATCCACTGACTGGTGAAACACAGTGGAGAAATATAACTTCATACCAAGTAGACATCCAACTCAGAGTCTGATTGGCTTGCGCTGAGGGTCGGCAGATGATCATCGAGAGCAATTGTTGAACTTGAAGCTCGTCGCTCTTCACTGAAAAAAAAAATGTTGTGTAACAGTGCACATTGTATGAGTACTGTCAATGTTTTTATTGCTCTGATATCTTTTTATGATGTTTATGATTTCCCTGAAAAGATCAGAAAGCTTAAAACTAAGTATTTCTATTTAAAAGGGCAAACTCTGACCAAAATGATTCGTACAAACGTAACAGATCTCTCTCTACTTAGTTTTGTGTTATGTATAGACGACTCAGAGTAAACATCATTGTGGAAAGAAGTTGGATTCTAAACCCTCTTCTATATTCAATATAATCTTGTCTGTATACACTCTGAAAAATAATAGAAGGCTGAGTTATGCAACTTGCCTGTTTTCAGGATCCTCTTCATCATTTTGGGTGGTCTCAAAAGTGAGAGCAGATTTTGGAAGAAGATCTGGTTGTTTGGAAGAACTGTAAACTGTTGCAACAAGAACACCATGAAACAGTGAAACAAGAAAATCTCCTGTGAAAGGTTTGAACATTCACTGAAGTATGTAGGACTTACAGTTTCCATCCAGGTTGTCCATGCTCTGGGCCTTCTTCTCCTCTTTCTCTTTCTGTGGAGACAGAAACTCCTGAGAGGCAGATTTTCCTGCATGGAGGTAATTCTTCTTCCTCCTTGAAGATGCTCCTCTCAAAGCTAAGATGTAAAAAAAGGGAGAATAAAAAAATGAAAGCTGACCCTCAATGCAGGAATATAACAGAGAAGAAATGTTAGGAGCAGCACTTACGGTGCAGCTTTTTGAATACAGTTGTGCCCATGAATTTCAGAAATCTGTCTGCATAAAAGCCGGGCCTGTGAACCGACACTGTGTCCTGCAATGCAAATAAAGATGTCAGAAACATACAAGTGAAAAGGAAAAAAAAAAAAAAAACAAAAAAAAAAAAACAACAAAAACAAAACACACCCCATCGTGTACAAGAGCCTTCCAGGAGTGTTCCATCTTCTTAATGAACCTGAGAATAATCAAAAACAGCAAATTAGGATCTGTTCGATCATTTATAATCAATACATCTAGTACGAAAAATACATAAAATATAATTGACAATTACAGAAAAAATCTTTTGAAAATGAAAAATTCTAAAAGATTCCTTTAACGGATGGATGTACAGAGTCTTCCCTGCATCATCAGTAAGCCATGTGTTACTATGACAACAGCATCTGCTTTTGATATGTAATCAAACACACTTACATTCGCATATTTAGTTTTCAAAACTTGATTAATGGAGGCCAAGTTCAAAGTACCACAGCATCACAGTCATTCCCTATCAAACCTTATTGTCATTCACTCCAGCATGGACCTGCCTTCTCTACTTCTCCAGCTCCTGCTATAAGGATGTTTTGTCAGCCCTCCTGCTGCCTGTCGCAGTGAGACGGTTCTTTTATGTTTCTGGTTTAAATAAAGTTCTGTTAACCATTCTTCTGTCTACACGAGGTCCATCCCTGGAATTTAATATCAGACCAAATGAGACAACTTTCATCTCTTAAAACTCTAACAGCTGGTTTCCTCACTTCCCAGATGTTTACAGACAGCTGTTAAAAGATGACAAGATGCTACAGTAATTGATGTGGAATCACTGCAATTTGTGTTTAAATTTGACATGTATTTTAGTCCTTTGGCACATGGCTTGTCCAATATTGTGTGTGTACTGTACAACATTCTCTATCTTGTGGCCAATGTAATTATAATATTCTCAGGAATTATTTAGTTACAGCCAGCTATAATATTTTTTTAAACTTCATACCTTATACTCAGACTTCAGTAACTGGTGTTCATATAATGAATTTCCAACAGATGAGCTTACCTATATGACTGAAGGATATCGATGATCCCTAAAAAGATGAGCAGGCTCTCGTCCTTATGTTTGGCAGGAATTCCACCCATGCTAAAAAAAGAATTGATTTAGCACTTTTTAATAAAAATCTTTAGTTTGATTCAATCATATTTAGTATTTTTACTGCAACTGCTAAAATCTGCAGCCTTTATAACCTTTATAACACACTCCCAGGCTTCCATTACGGTGCAAAGAGCTCATTTAAAGCTAAATTAGGGAAACTACATGTTTAAAAATGGTATTTTACTGGTTTATATGCTCAACAGACAATGTGTTATGTTTGTTTTTGCAAAAGATCTGCTTACGTCTCATCATCAGCCACTGGTTCTGGTCCCTTCACGCTCCCCTGGATGGACTCCAGGGCAGTGGAGTAAAGGACCTTCTGTCCTCGCCTGCTGTCACATCTGCTTCCTCTGTCCAGCGGCTTCCTATCCAACACATGAATGCCCAGCAGGAGACTGTAGTCCATGATCTTAAAGCTTTCAAGGACCTGATGGGAGCAGACAAAACATAAGCAACCTCATATGAGTGAAAAAAAGATGCTTTGAGTATAAATTAACACAAAAACAAGTTTTAAACCACCTATACAGCTTAACTGTTCTATTTAAAAAAGGAGCAAATTGACCTTTTAAGCACCCAAACCGGCAGAGTTTAGAGGTTAAACCTTTTTCTGCAGACTAAAACTACAATATGATATAAATCTAAATCCTTCTGTCCAAACAAGGAGATCATGAGGTAACTCCTGTAAACAAAGAGCTTCTTAATGTTCACTAGGTTACCTAACATAAACACACAGCCATTGAAGTTGCATACAGCAGCTGAGTGAGAGTATTACTCCCAGATGGAGCAGTTTGTTCTGTACGTTACAGCTGCTCAACCTGATCAGGTGTCAGGTGCTTCGTCCTGCTGGGTGTTAATCCCTCATCAAGCAGCCACTGTTTATCGCTAATGAAATAAGCAGGCATGGACTAATGTGGTCATCAGAACAGCCCCAGAATGAGTGAGCAGGGTCCAGCTCAGTGTCCTGGCCTGCAGGGGTTGCATAATGTTATCAAAGTGGAGAGTTGTTCAGTGATCGGCTTAACTTGGTCCAGCAATAAGCAAAGAGTTAAACCCCGCCGTGAGTGCTCATAGTCTTGAAATGAAAAGTTGATTGGACAACCAAGAGATTACTTTGAAAACTTAATCTGCGAGTATTGAGCCCAGAGAACTTTTAGTGCATTAAAGCAACTGAAAATGGATTGATAATGAAAATGATCAGTTTCAGCTACTATATAGTTTCAGATATCCCAACATAACAGCATGTCTGGACTATTGTTATTTTCATTTTTTTATCATTTTCATTAGTTTCATCATAATCATTCTTATTTTCATCATATTCATCATCATCATTTTCATCATCATAATATAAAATTAATGGATATTAATTTTATATGCATCAATCCCAACGATTTCTAGGACCAATTCAGTTCTCAAAATTTGAGCAGACCCATCACAAATCTCTCACTCCAAAGGCTGGTGTATTACATTGCCCCTAGTTATAACTAAGGATGGATAGTGACTATTCTTATTTTCAAATAGTCATTTAGTAGTAACAAATTAAATAATGCATTTATTTTAAACAGGACCTGGTAGTAATGCATTATCACTACAAAGTGGCAATAATTTACCAAGCAGTTCGCACCCAAAATGTGTTTTTTGAGCTGTAAAAATTTATAATATGACTTAATTGTAATGAAAACTACCTAAACTGTTGATAAAATTTGTAACTTTAATTTTATTTATTTTTTTATGGGATTTTGTGGTAAAAAAAAAAGGCTAATAACGCCTCCTACTGGGTAAAACCAGGTTTTGTTTTTTGTGATGTAGAGCTGTACTTGGTGCTTCATTACATCACGAGATTCAGCAAAGAAGCACCAGAAGACACTATTAGAGGAAATGATTTTTGAAGGTTTTTGAAGTTTTATGGAATTAGCTGAGCCTGAGTTTATATTCACATCATAAAAAACAAACAAAAAAAAAAAAAAACAAAACAAAAATTGACAACAGACTGAAGGAAATGATGATACTGTACTGAGTTGCACACTCAGCTAGCAAGATTCACGGATAGCACTTTCAATCAAGTTGTAAGTTACTCTCAAATGTCATTTCGTACTTAACCTGGAAATGCACAGTGCTGTTCTGTAGATCTACACTCTATGGGCTAAATGGAAAAGTAACACCGTTGGTCTCACAATATTAGCAACATTGTGTTAAACAAAACTGAGCGTATGCCAGAGTGAGTGGATGGGAGTATTCAAAGATCTTTCATATAATTCTCAGCAATTTGATTATTATTTATGCTTGAAATGTCCATTCTTGGTAATAACACCTCATCAAACTGCAGCTCAGTCTATCTTTATGCACTCTTCTCAAAGTTAATATACAGTACTTTACTAGCATGCTAACATGGGCTTTCAACAGCAGTGTAGCCTGACCTTTAGGTAGATTTAGTGGTGATGGTTTATTCCGCTTAGATTGCATTGTCAGCTTTGGGACTTAAATCTTTTTCCTACCCCCCTGAGGGTGAACTCTTTTTATCGAAATGCGTAAATACGCCACAATGTTTAAATTACCCAGAATGCTAACTACTAAGCTCTACTATGCTAATAGATAAGAGATAATTGTGCAAACATACTCGGCAGTCCCTCTGCAGGGTCTTCATCATGGCGTTGTGAGTGTCGGGGTCGAGGTACAGCCCCTCATGCATCTCCTGAAAGTCCAGGTCTTTGAAGGTGGGAGAGGACTTGGAACGCTCTTTGCGTGAGGCCCGGCGTTTGTAAGAGGAACCCTTTAGATCGTACTTGTAGTGCATCTTCATGGCTCGTGGCAGCACATTGTTCATTACCACTACACGGACAGTGATGCCACCACACTGGATGTAGTAAAGACCGTAGAACTTAGGCAGCAATGTCCTCGGGTTCTGATTGAGATTCTACAACAACAAAACAAGGATGAAGATGCAAAGATAACTGCTTTCTGTAATGTTGATGTGATTATTTGATTTTCAATGAAGTCATTCAGAGAGATGTAAGACAGAAGTTGAAATGGCTTCCTAAATGATACGATTGAATTCAGAAATCATGATAGAAATGTGGTGATAATTACAGTCTTACTGTAAGGTTTACTGTAAGGTTCTCAAGATTACAAGGAAATGTTTGCTTAAGCTGCTCACCATGTAGTAACCAGGAAGTAGTTTTTGTAAGAACTCAGCCTCTTTATGCTGCACTGTTTTGATGATGAACTCATCGTCACTGGTGAGGTAGAACCAGGAACTGCTGGCACCAGGGTTGGACAGCTCTATTAGCGGCTCGTTACAAATGGAGTACTGAAATTAGAAGTGAAGCAACAAAAATAACATTTTGCAACCAGTGAAGTAGAATCTAATGCCTTAAAGGGCTGAATCAGACTGATAACATGGCTTTAAATGTGTTTGAGTCTAGACTCCCACCAGATAATCATCTGGTTTGATGCCAAAGAGCTCTCTGAAGTAGCGAAAAGCCAGTGGGGCGTAGGTTTTTAGTCGAAAATCTGGGAAGTGATGTGCTGGAGTCAGGTTGCTACCCTCACTGGAAAACATAAAATATGACAAAGTCGAACAACAATCAACTATATTTTCAGGTTTTTGTCATGGTCATGCCTTGTATATTCTTTATGCATGTAACAAAATCAGGACAAGCAAGCGTCATTTGCTTTTTGTGAGGCTGGAAAATTCTTAACCTAAACTGGGCCTATTACTGTAGCATTTCAATTTTGGGTGGGAATATTCAGACCAGCTGCGTGGATTATGGAATAAAATGTTCTGTCTAATGAGGCCAATCTGGGATTTAAAGATTACAAATCACAAAAACAAGTTTAGCCTGATGTGAATTATATATTTTCAGATGTGTCGCCATAGAATTTTACATTGAACCCACAATTAATCACAGGTAAATGGAAGAATGTCTTTTTTTATGGTCTAAGTAAAAACATATACCTCTTAAACTTACTGTGTGTAAAGGTGTGTGTATAAATGAGAGTGTACCTGGGCAGGAAGACACTTTCCACCACAGAGAAGTCCTGCATGAGAACATCTCTGTCTGGTTTGGAGCTGAGGTTTCCCACAGCATAACCGATACCAAGCTGGATGGCTCCTTTCAAGGCTGCTGCTGTGGGCTTAATAAAAAGACAAACTAATTAGTTCTTCCATGGCTATTTGTATTAGCTTAACATTTCTTTCATTGTTGAATAATTTATCTTTAGCAACAACCACTTTGCACCAATATATTTTAAGTTTATTAAACAGATTAGCAAGTTCCCCTCGGGATAATTTGCAATGACTTTGTTTATCCCCTTTAGCTGTACTTTGTTTAGTGTTAAGCCTTCAAATATGCTCAGAGGTGACGTTAACCTGCTACACAGGCATGTTTGCATTGTTATTCAGTGAACTGTTGCCAGAGTACAGCTTTGTGAGGCCCTTGTTATTGGGGTGGGCTGTTGTATAAAAATCATGCTAACAGATTTGGAGGACAGCTAGCTAAACTTTGTATGATGCGAATAGATCTCCTTTTTTAAAGGTAAAGGTTCTTGCTACATGTAAAGTACTGGTACTTAACTTTTAAAGTTTTTATTTTAGATATTTTGGAAAGATAAGAAAGAAAGTAGATAATTTCTTTTGCCATTCAGAGTCAATGACGTAGACATTACGTAGCTGCATAACAGAAATCCCAATTAGCAGCTTGTCTTTCTGGATGGACTCATTTGTTCAAATGATCAAAAACTTACAGACATATTGTTGTGCTTAGGATACTTTGAACCAGTTCGCTCAATTATCAGATCCTGTTTTGTTAGGTTTAGGCACCAAAACAAGTTTAGGGTTAGTAAAATAAATGTCTTCAGTAATTAACATTACCTGGAAACAAAAAATGAAATAAACTGATGTGTTACTGAGAGCTGAGTTTAACACTTTCACCTTGCAATGATAATTTTTATCATTTTTCAGACTCCTGTTCGCTAGCTCCACAATGCTAACATGCCGATGCCATGCAGGTACATGGCTGAGACTGACATCATTACAGTAGTGTTACCACTTGCTATTATTCCCATTACCACTTGGAAATACAGTGATACATCAGAACCTTGGATATCACCATATCTTGATATGATGAATTTACATAATTCATGCAAATTCATCCAGGACTTCTTTGAGATATCTCAGTCTGGATCAAACTGATGTGACCGAAACATTTGTGATAATGCATTTACTAGTAAAAAATAATCATTATTAAACAAACGTTTGATCATAAAAAGGCCACTGAGTTACCACATCGAAATGTAGAAGCATACTGGATTTGAATTTATGATATTTTGATTGTAATAATTACCACACCCCCCAAAAAAAGAGTTAGAACATCTGTCATAATGGGAATCTGCAGGTATCTGTAGTATTAAAAGCTGCTGCTTCATGATTGAAGTATCAGGACCGTAAATGTTCATTGGCTACTTTGTAGAAGTAGGAATTGTTAAGAATAAGCGTCCAGACCCGGACTGGTGGTCAGGACTCAAAAGTGGCCTGACTGGTCTGCTTGTCAAAAAGAACCCAACAAACATTGGTGTGGCTGATTGGTCTGCCTGGCACTGACACATGTGCACAGACTAAATTTGTGCTCGTCAGTTATTGCCAATATGGCTATTGGTCAAAATGATGGTAATATTTGTTTAAATGGTAAACACGAGCAAAGTGTGTGTGCAGAGGCTGAACAGCAGAGATGCAGAGAAACATGGTGGCGAAATGGGCTGGGAATAAAAAGGGGGAAGACAGATGAGATAGAAGCAGCAACTGTTGAAAAATTTCAGATATTTTTTAAATCACCAGTAGCAGCGACATCATGTGATTTCACTGTTTAATAAACGAGTTTAGAAGATGGATGGTGTGTTACAAGCTGCAAACCGCTACCTGAACATAACATGAGCAGTAGTTGGGATTCTCCATGTAGCTGTAGTAATGACCTGGGTACAATTTGCTGTAATAATGATCTTGGTACTACTTGCTGTCTAAACTTCATTCTATTGTTAATGTTGACATGGTTTGTTGCTGTACAGTTACAGCTCTCATCAGCCCAAACATAAAAGCAACTGGTTATTCCAACCTTGGACAGTGGGGTCCATATGGAATTTCCTAGTATCATAGATAAAACATTAGCTAACTTTTTGTGCTGTATTAAAGTGACAGACGGATACTTCAATACCGAGGCTGCTCAGCTTAACTATTCTGTCACGTAGGCTTCTCATCTGTCCACATCTGTCCTTGTCTAGCTCAGAAACAGCTGAAAACTGGGCCATTGAGGAACATTTAATTAGTCCAGGTTAAAAGCTGTTGAGGAAGCTTTGTGACTTCATCGTTGTGTCTATCTGGTTGTAAATACATGATCGCAGCGTTTTATGCTTGCTGGCTTATTTTAGTGCATGAAATATTTGGTGGGTCGTTCTGGACCAACCATACCTCCACAGGTGGACTGCTGCATGGAGAAGTTTGGAAACCCCTCATCAGGTTGGATAGCCTCTTATCTAAGCTGAGTTGACTTTTTCGTTTTTTAATGCTACTGAATCACATCAGGTGCAGGTGCTGTTGGCCGCTTCTTGTTTTACTGTGGCAGTAAAAACAAGTTGATGTTAACATATTTCTGGTAAACTAAACTATTTGCTGACAAAATGACACAGTCATGTTTCAGATTAACATAATGTAAATAATGGAGTCCTGCTGTGACTTTTGATGAGAGTGGAAGCGAGAAAAGCTGGACTGGTGACTTATAGTTGTGTGTGAATATTGGTCTATATAGAAAATTTAACTTTGGTGATTATTTAACCTAGGTGTGTGTGTGTATGTGTGCGAGTGCATCATTGAGTGTGTGTACTTACATGTAAGAATATGTGTACAGTGTATGAATTAGGGTGGCCTGGGTAAGTGTCGGACTCCCAGCCTGACATTTTGGCTCTGAGAGTGATAAACTGTTCATGTACTGTAAGAGTGGCACCAAGAAAGTACCGGAAGTGACGTTGTAAAGAAAAAGCCATGAGACTCTGCTTGTGGTCCTCAAACTTTAGCCTCTGGAACAGCAGAAACTTTGCATTTGATCATTTCTTACTACATACAATAATTGAGTTGGTTGTCTACAGTAATTTTTAATTTTTCTTATTATTCCTTTTTATTATTATTACCTTCTAAAAATGAGAGTGGTCGTAAAAATGAGAAGAATCTTGTGAATTCAGCGGAACAAAATTTTTTTTTTTAATGATCTTAATTCAGAAACCAGAAAAGACAGATTTGTAATGTTTTTTTTCTTTTCTTTTTATTTCTCACAAATGAAAAACTGTTTTGTTGTGAAATTATCAGTTTTAAAATGTATTTTTTTAATTTTAATAACTTAAAAACTAAAATTAAAAATATATTTTTAAAAAAATTCTCTTAACAAATTAGAATAACAGAAGAATTTTCATAATTTTTATTTTTCTTAGAATTATTTAATAAATTTAGA
>JBAFSZ010000021.1:22809665-22830205 GCA_036919955.1 Melanotaenia pygmaea
CATGTTTTTTAATTGCATTACAGGAAATAAAGAACTTTTTCACAATATTCTAATTTTCTGAGACAGTCCTGTATATGAAGGTAAAGCAAGAAGGACACCTGCTGGCTGGTTGCTGCAAGGCAAGTTGTATGTTATCGCTTCATGATGAGGAACAAACTTCTTAGGGTTCTTTTTTAGTGGTGTTTAATATGTTTGTATTGTTTGTTATTTTTCCTTTTCAGATACTAATCATCTACTATATCTCAATTTTAAGAATTATGCTTCTTAGTTTCTCCTCAACTTGTCCAGTTTCCTCCACACAATGCTGAGACTTTCCATAATTTTGGGAATCATCAACTTGTTTGTTTAATTTCTGGTAAACTGTCTTATCTTTGGAGTTTTTCATTAATCCCATTGAGTGCAAATTACTTATGAATGAATAGTCTGTAGACAAATACCTCGAGTTAGCTTCTTCGGTGGCTACTAAACAAGAAAGAAAAAACACACATTACTCTGAAAATTGTCAGGCACATGTACTGGACTGAAAATAAGTGAAAAACATCTTTAAATCTCTCCAGAAAGCTTTGTTATCTGTTGCACGAGGCCATTTAAAAAGATTACATCTGATGGCTTGGAAACAAAGAAATGAAAAGCACACAGCTGGATCACACACATAGCTGCACATGAAAGAGGCAGACTGTTGTCATTGTCAGTGACTCTATAAATATCACTTTTAGGTAAAACTGGTAGCTATTATCTACATAAAATAATGATGCAATAAAACATATCATCTACACACCTAACACCACAAACAGGGACTTGCTTGAGAACAAATTGGCATGGATGGCAGACTGTTTTTACAACTCAGTCAGGATCAAATGGAGGGTAGTCCAGAGGCACACATAGAGACGATTTTTAAAGCTGAAAATATTTTAATTTAATCCCTGAAAAGATGTAAAGAACCTCGCTGTTAACTTTTACTCTGACTTAGATTTAAAGCTCACATCAGAAATACAGCAAGGACCAGGTTCTTTCATCTAAGGAATGTGAGACAGTTCCCCTCTCAAGCTAGTACAGATCTTGATCCATGCTTTTACTTCCTGCAGAACCGACTACTGGAGGACTTCTTTCTGCTCTTCTCTTATAATTCAGTTATTATGGTCCTGTTTTACAGAACAGCCTTTCTGGGGAGCTGAGGGCAGCTGGGAGCATTGACATTTTAAAAAGAAAACTTTAAAGTAGGGCTGACAACGTATATTTCTTCATACAATACACTGTAGAATATTTTACATAGAAACTATTGCTGCCATTGTTGTTTGTTAAATTTGATTTGATCTGGTTGATGGTGGTTAGCACCGCGGCCTCACAGCGGGAAGGTCACTGGTTCGAACCTTTGCTGGGGAACGGTTGAACAGTGGTTATTCTGTGTGGCGTTTGCATGGTCTCCCTGTGTATGCGTGGGTTCACTCTGGCTACTCCGACTTTCTCCCACCATCCAAAAACATGCACGCTGGTCACTGTTGAAGAGCAAGAAAATTTCTCCAGCAGCTCGTACAAAGACGCCGAGCTAGGATAAGTTCAGCTTAAGACATAAAAAACAAACAAACATAAAAAAAACTAAACTAAACAAGAGACACTTTAAGAGGCATTTTAGCTTTTATGATTAGAAAAAGAGCATGACAGTATAAATGTATCACTTCTCCTTGAAATTATTTATGTTTTAAATGAATTATTGATCATCCAAAAAAAAACAAAAAACAAAAAAAACTAAGAAAAAAAGTACTTTCAAAACTACTGGGTAATTCAAAATATTAAGCACCCAAACTGAAAGGCCAAAGTTTTATACAATTAATTCTGCCTTCAAATAGAAGTAGACAGCATTGTGCAATGACACCCCCCCAACAACACCACAAGTGTTAATATCTTAGCTGATTAAAATTAAGTTCCAGTAAATATATTTTATTAAAGCTGTTACATTTTATAGTGATGGTTCAGTACAATCTGCCTACACCAAACACCTGTCCAACCAAAAAGGAAAACGTCAGTTTCTCTATTTGGGAAAACTAAAATCATCTAAAAAGTAAATAGAAATTTAAAGTTTTAATTAAGTTTTTATACATGAGAAAGCCGAGAGAAAAAAAAGCTTCACAGCTTCATCATTTTCCCATCTCTTCCCCTCTTATTTGGTTTAAAAACACCAAGCCAATTAACTTTTGTCCAAGTGGACTGAATTGAGAGAACCGGGGTACAATACATGACTTCCTACACTCAGCCTCAGGCTGAAAGAACCGCTTTGTGTCGATGAGGGTCAGGCCAACAAACTGCTCTTTGAATTGTTGTGGAGTTGGGGCAGGCCTGTTGCACAAACGACACTATGTCAACTCATAAAGCCTGATTTATGAAAGGAAGACGTCAGTTTCGGCCCACTGCTTCCTTCTGGCATCCTGCAGGAGAAAGCCACAGGAAGGCAGTGTCACCAGGTCAGCGTGAGGGAGACACACCACCTTTTACAGTAAGACAATAAGCTTTTGTCTGTTAGAAATAATTAAATAGTTCCTGTTAAGGATAAATCTATAACTTGTAAAAAGAAAAGGGGATATTTTTTTTCTTTTGTGCTGTTTTTGAATCTGTACATTTCGTTTCGTTACACCAAAAGTATCTGTATTGTGACAATACAGTAAAAAATGTATTTATCAGTGATGTTCTTATTTTGTTCTTTCAACTGGGTAAAATGACAAGACTCTGCATAAGCGATGCTCTGTACGGGGTCTTAGCTCCGTGTGGACGGATCAGATCTCTGCATGATGGAAAAATCTTCCTTGCCGCAAGGAACAAAGCTTATAAAATGCAGCTGACATCTGATGCTGCAGATTTCTGTAATTTGCAGAAATCTCATGACAAAAAATATTACATTATCAAATATTACATAACAAAAAAAAAGCCCCGTTTTAGCTTGTTGATGCTGCTGGATTGTTGTGTTGAAAAACACTAAACTTTATATTTTTTACATATTTGATTAAAGTGTAAAAATTATATAGTTTGATACATTTTTTAGTATTATTTTTTGCTTTTAAATGTATTTTATTCTTTTTACTTTGGATTTTCTGCACTGAAATGAAACTACACTTAATTTTATTATACTTTTAGTATAATGAAGATACTGATTCTGTAGTGCACTGATGTGCAGTAGTGGCAATATATCTATAGAGAGATATAGATATATAGAAAGGAAGATAGCTAGAGAAATTATTGTGAATAATTTCATTACATACATAATTTAAAAACAGTGCATTGTGTACTTATATATTAAAAGTACTGCTATATGAACAAAAGTTGAGCAACTTTTCGTTTAGAAACTCTTTTACTCGAACAAGCTGCTTTTAAACAGCAGCATTGTCTTTACACAGACTCAGTTAAAATATCTCTGCTAAATCTAAACTTAAACATTAATATAATCAAATCAAATGTAAACTATATGACAAAGAAGGATAAATGTTTCAGGATTTATTTGTGAAAAAAAACAAGGCAACAGTATGAATTTCAAAGCTGTGTGAACCTGCCTTCCTTCTTAGCACACAGAGAACAACATCTAATATTGAATTTCCAGCTATCAGGGGTGTTTAACTTCTTTTGGTCCATCCATCCATTTACTATTGCTTATCCAGGGTCGGGTCGCGGGGGCAGCTGCCCAGGCAGAGAAGCCCAGACTTCCTTATCCTTCCCCTAACTTTGTTTCTCCTCTCTAACCAAGGATGCCTGTTTTTAAATTCCCTTATTTGACTCACTCCACAAGGCTGGCCAGGTCCAATTCTCTTCTATGAGCATGCACGCACACACAGACACACAGAACACCACTACCTCCCTTAATTTCCGCGAAACCACCAGTTTAGTTTAGTTAGCTATTTTTATATCATTTAATGTGCCAATCACCTGCTGTTTAACACACGAATTCCCCTCACCAGGGCCCCGTTTCAGAAATTTTCAACTCTGGGTTGACCAAATCTGAGCTGTCAAACTCAGAATTTTTACCAAACCCGCTTTCTGAAACGGGGCCCAGGTTGGACGACAGCGTCCCTGACCGTCTCTGCTCCCGGGAGTCAGGAGAAGCTGCAGCAGCCTCTTTGCTGTCATCAGGCTCCCTTTTTGAACTGTCAGCATTAACTGTAGAGTCCCTTCGAATCAACAGAGAAACAACACAAGCAGCAGCACGCTTACTGAAACACTGAAACTGTGATTTGACTTTGTTTTGTTTTCGTGTTTTTTTCCCTGCATTCCCTCTCGTTAACTACTCGTACAGCCAAAAAAATTCTTCTTCTTTTCCTGCTGCTGCAGTTTCTTCTTCTTCCTCTCATCCGCTTACTACTCTTTAATTCACAGTTGTCTAGCAACCAGCCACCAGCTGATAGGAACGCAGGTCAGATCAGGATCAGGACAGACGGCCAATCCAAACAAAGGACTTACAACTTGCTGCTTTCTCTATGCGTCGGCTCAACGTCACATTTGATGGAATTCCTCATGGTCTAAACGGGCCGGCTTCGTGGCTAATTTATAAAGTTAAAGTTATGTCATGAAATATGTTGATATGTGTCTTTGCGCATTTTTTAGTGGTTTTACGGAAATTTGGAACCTTTTCTAGTGGGTATACGGGGTATACCTGCGCATAACGTAGACTACACCACTGCTCTCCAGGATTACTTCTTCCTGTACATCCGGGGTGATCCTGAGGCTTTCCTAGGCCAGCTGGAAGATGTCGTCCCTCCACCTCATCTTGTGTCTTTCCTGGGGTCTCATCCCAGAAGGACATGCCTGGAACACTTCACCATGGAAGCGTCCAGGAAGCATCCTGACCAGATGCCTGAGACACCTCATCTGGCTCCTCTTGATAAAGGAGCAGTAACTCTACTCTAAGCTCCTCTAGGATTATCAAGCTTTTCACCCTATCGCTGAGGGAGAGCCCAGCAACCCAAGGAAACTTATTTAGGCCGCTTGAATTTGCAAACTCGTTCTTTCGGTCACTACCCCCAGCTCATGACCATTGGTGAGGGTGGGAACCTAGATTTGCCTTTCAGCTCAGCTCTGCATCCCTGTTCTCCAGGGCCACAAAGCACATGTAGACTAGTTGGGCGAACGTCCATGTCCCCTCAGAGACCCTAAAAAGGGTGTAGAGCTGGTCCACTGTTTCATGACTGGGATGAATACCACACTGCTCCTTCTCAATCCAAGATTTCTTCTGGCCCTTTATTGTAATAAATTATCTTGTTATAGCATGTTGTACAATAAATATTTAAATACAGAAAGGTTTTATATGTGCATTCAGTAATTTAGAGAAAGCCAAATAAAGTTAATCTGTAAAGATTATAATGCATTTTAAGTACATTCAACATCAAACAGAAAGCCAAATATAACAAACTTTTTGTGAGTAGCTGGGGCAATGGTGGTAAAGCTCTTTTAAAAGGAAAGCTTTAAACAGGTCCAGATCATACCAGATACTCATGCTACTGTTATGCAAAACAGCTTTTAAAAAATAAAAAAAAGAAGGAAAAAAGCTTTACAATCACATGCAATGGGATTACGGTAGTAATGTGAAAAGATTATTAGCTCTAAATGATTTTATGGGCATGTTGATTCACTGTGATCAGACTCATTTTTAGCTTCTTTTTCAATTTTTTTGAAAAAAAAAAAAAAAGACTGAATACCTGCAAACTCTAAGATAACCTAATTTACTGTCTAACTGGGCAGGGGGCTTTGGAATATTACATATATAAATTATATATAAATCTTACGTGATCTTTCTGGCTGCATGATCCAGGTGACTGTCATCTGTGATTTAAGGTTTAAGAAGACTGTGTCAGAAAATTATCACAAAAATAAGAAAAAAAATTAACCACAAAAACCAGATATATGTTTGCATTTTTAAACCTTTTGAAGGCGGTCAGAACAGTAGCTGGTTAAGCTGCAGTTTGTGGGGAATTCCACTAGGGGGCACTACAGAATACATACAACATTAAATACAGGAGTATCATAGATGGTTTTAAAAGACTCCTAAGTCACAGATTTTGTGCATTTTTTTCTCTTGAATGATAAACTAATTATAAATATCAGTATTTTTTATTTTCCATTGATATTTTCTCAAGTCACCACATATTTTTTTGACTGCAATGATTTTTTACCTTGACACTGGGACATTCGTAGAGAACGAACCAACTAATCCAGCAACTAAGCCCGTCAGATGAAACGTTAGCAGATATTGTATACACAAATGCCTATCATAATCAATTTTACAGTATCTTTCTTTGGGAACTTGAGTGTTACAAGTAACATTAGCAGGAACATCACTGTAGGACTGCTACACTACTTTTTTTCCATGTTTTGACCTGTCAAACCAGGAGAAGTGGAGAGTACTGGTAACTAATTACTAAAAATGTAAAGACTGGTCGTAGTCAGCTAAACAAGACCCAGCTATCACCAATTTTATTGTTTATACCTGTATCGTCCCTCAGGGCCACATCAAATGATCCAAACCTCTGGCAGACTGAAATGACACAAGCTGCTACTGGCGCCTGGCAGGGTGTGTGTAAAAATTATTCCACTCTTTCTTAATTATCATTATTTTCATTTGTAAAGGTTGGTTAAGAGGGGGAAAAAGTTTGGTTTCCATTTGGATGAAAATTTATCAAAATCAGGGGAATATTACTTATAAGGTGACATCAGCTAAATCTGATTAATCGCTTAGTAAAATACGAAAAGCATTCTATGACACTGAATTGTCTTTCTGTGGTTAATATGGACTGTTCTTTATATTTTGTGTTGAATTGATAGAATATAACTGTTCCGGTCTCATTGCTTTTGAACATCAGGTGGCCCATATTTTTTTTTAGATGAACAGTGTTCAGGTAAAATGGGCTACCTGATCAGCTTAAATGAGCCAAACTGCAAAGCAAAACTGTTATTTCAGATAAAACAGTACATTTAAAGTTAATACTAATTTAAGTCACATATGATTTTCAACACACATGTATCACAATATAATACTACCTTTAAATTTTTTATACAATAATCCATGCCTATTTATATAAAACAATCCCTTTTTTAAATAATGCAATTGAAAAACAAAATGCAATGATTTTAAACAACATATAAAATGCTGAGAACTGAGAAATTTGAACATTTGGTAGCAACAAAAAAGGGAACACGGGACACAACAGGGTGGACAGGTATATTGCAAAATCAAAAACAAATGGAAAAATTTTTTACAACTAATTATGGGTTAATGTGGAACAGGTGAGTCATGACGGTTTATCGTATAACAAGAGCTTTTTAGAAAGACAGAAGATGTAAATTTGTGATGAAGAAGCACTGTCTGAAGAGAAATTCAGAAAAGCTGCATCTCTGATGGGATGGGGCTGCATTAGTGCCTATGGCGTGGGCAGCTTCCACATCTGTGAAGCTCTTTCAATGCTGACAAGTACATGGAGGTTTTAGAGCAACATCTGCTCCCATCCAAACAACGTCTCTTTCCGGAGAAGGCCTTGCAGATTTCAGCAAGACAATGCTGAACCACATCCTGCATCCAGGAGAAGAGTCCGGCTGCTGGACTGGCCTGCCTGCAGTCAAGATCTTTCACCAATACACAACATCTGGAGCATCACGGAAGCAAAAATCCAGCAATGATGATCCGGGACTGTAGAGCAGCTAGAATCCTGCATCAGACCAGAATGGGACAACATTCCTCTCCAAAAACTCCAGCAACTGGTCTCCTCACTTCCCAGATGTTTCCAGACAGATATTAAAAGAAGAGAAGATGCTACACAACGCTGAACATCACCCTGGAACTACTATTTTACAGACACGTTTCTGCCATCAGCTTTCAAATGAGCCCATTACAAAATGTTAAAATGTCTCAGTTTCAACATCTGATATGTTGTTTGTGTTCTACTGGGAATAAAATATGAGTTTATAAGATTTACTGGTTATTGCGTTCTGTTTTTATTTACATTTGACCCTGCGTCCCGGTTTTTTTTTGGAATTAGGACTGCATTTTTCACAATTACAAATGACTCTAAGCCCACAAAAATCCCTTGTCATTCCAAGAAGGAATGGAAAAATGGCAAAGGGTTTGAGCAAATTTGTTTAAGAATCTTGAGGACTGAAAAAAGTAAAACTGTCTAAAACTAAAAAAGTTATTATGTTTAAATCTACTTTACCAAAAACATGATGTTATCCAAAACAGCTTAATGTTGGTGTCATGTGCTGTTGCAGGCTTGGAATTTTTTTCCACCAAGTTGCTCTAATGCTTCTGGTACAATCTTTCAGTCACCGGGTCTCCACCTTCATAAATGCCCCAGCAAGTCAAGCATGATCGCACTGGGGTTTAGAGGTCAAAATTAGAGAGGCCGAACAGCTGGTGGGGGTCACATGCCAAGATCACGCTTGGTATGTCATGCCTCTACGGATCAAACATGTAAAAACTGAAACCCACACAAGCAGGATCCAGTGTGTTTTTATAGTGTGATTCCCATTAAGTCAGCTCCAGTGGTCACATGTGCTGCAACCCGCTTGCCATACAGCAGGTTTCTGTTATAGTCTGGCATGTTTGGTTTGAGCTGGAGCACTCCAAAAACTCAGAGCAAGGACTGATTGAGTAAAAGCAGAGAATTTATTATGAGAGCTTTTTACGTGACATGAGAAACTGGAGTGAGTGACGGCTTTAAGAGGCAGCATGCAATCATGAAGCATAAATCAACCACCAGCTGGCTGAGGAGACAATACACTCAACTCTATCATATAAGTTACTCTTTCCTTCTATAAAGACTAAAACAACAGAAAAATCCTAAAATATGCCTGCTGAGCTGACAGGGTATGTTAAGTGGCTGACATTTTAGGCTCAATGATGTCTACCAACTTCCCTGCAGGATCATGTCTTCACACCACGTGGGATACATTTCAATTAAACAAATCACATAGGTAGAATAATACCCATACTGTACAAATGTCTTTTATATTGCAATGAAATTAAAAAAGTGGAGTTATTTACTTAAATGTGCCAACATAAATGGAAATGAACAGTTTATAAAGCAAACAGTGTAGCTTGTACAATTATCCTGAGCTTAAGAAGAAAAAAGACTAAAAACATATATTCTACCACATTTATTCTTCACCACAGTCTGAATAAGTTCTTCTTTTAAGACACTTCAAAGCTCTTCTTTGGATGTTTCTGCCTTTTGTTCTGTTCTCTGTCAAGATTATTTCACACTGCTTTAGTAACAAGTCAAAAATGCCATGTGTGCAAATTAGATAATTGCTTAATGGTCTGTTAAGTGTAGACACAATAGTGGTTCTTCCCTTGATTTAGGGGCCTTTTTTCACTCTTAAATGAGTCATACGCCAGAATTAAGTGGCTTAACAAACAAAGAGTGAAGTAAATTTTTCTTAGCTGGACTGAAAATTTGTGAAAAACAGCAAATTTCCAAAGAAAAACTTCCTGGTGGACTATTACTCCAAAAAATTTTTTAAAAACTATTTTTGAATAATGGTTAGAAAAATCACATTTTGTAAAACAAAATGTAAAAAAAAAAAAAAATAAAATAATTTGCATGTATGTATCGTTTATTACCATATGATATGTCTGAATTTTTGTAGTTAAAAAAGTATCCACCAGGGAGCAAAAGGCAAGTATCAGACTGTATACAACAGGGTTGTGAGCAAAGTTTTTACCATAAAATCATGCAATAGGTCTTAGAAACTACATGTTACATATAATATGCATGGTGTTAAAGGACCAAAGATTAGAAGAAAGTCTGGCTGCCTGGAAGCAAAATATAGAAAGTCCTTAAAAGGTAGTGCAAGGATTTTTTTAAAAGTACTGTTGCACATTCACTCTATTCTGCTTTCTGGCTTTGGTGGAGAATTAAACAGCTAGAAACTTTTTCCCCTCAGATTTTGGTGGGGGCAGATCCAGAGATAGGTCTTCATCAATGTGATACATGACTCTAAAAGATCATTTTGCTATGGGGAGTGATGGAAAACATAGATGGGTCAACAGGGTAAGGGCCCTGAAACAACGTTCCAGATCTCAATTTCTTTCTCTTGCAGAGAAATGGTTTGTCTAAACTGTAAGATGGACGGGGCCTCCATGACGTCACCCGTAAGTTTTTGAAGAGCAAAAGTGAAGCTCCTTGGGCTCCGAGCTGCCTGTAGCCAAGAACTAACTGAGCAAATGTACGATGAAATTAAAAACCCTGATGGTCTGTTGTTCTTAATCTCATTTTCAGTCTACAGTCCATCCTCAGGAGATGATACTATCAGCACTGAGTCCAGTAAACGACTGGGATGGGGGAGCCATAGTCTCGCTAACAGGTCTGATTGCTCCTTCTGTCACTGCAAGAGGAGGTGTGGATCTATTTGTTTCGGTGATGAAACTCTGGTATGTTTCTGTTCTGTTTATTACATGAACAGCTCTTCACCCCAACATTAACTAACACTGGCAAAGCTATTTTTTTTTCAGCATCTGCTATGACCACTTCAAGGCAATCTATAACTTTTCTATTGGGTAAAGGTCAGGAGATGAGTAATGATTTTAGAAAGGCAGCGTTGCTCTGCATCAAGCTGGGAAAGGTTACGAAGCCACTTCGAAACAATTTGAAGTCCGTCATTTTACAGTGAGAAAGATTATTATCGGAATATATTCCAGGCAGCTGCCAGTCTTCCCAGGAGTAATTGTCTCAGTCTGGCCCATCTCAGACGGTACATTTAGGAAAAACCTGAACATGTTTGGCTTGTTTAGAAAGGTTGCAGGAGAGTCTTTTCTCTCTAAAATGAACAAGATCTCCACTGTTTAGGTTTGCAAAGCTGCACCTTAAAAATATCACAAGACTTCTGGAAAAACAAGACCAGAGTGTAGATGTTTGGTTGTAACCAGTGCTAGGCACTTTACCTTCAAAAAGTAATTAATTATAGTTACTAGTTACTTCTTGCAAATAGTAAACGAGTTAGTATCAGAGTTACAGCATCATAAAAGCTTCTAATTACTCAAAAAAGTAATTATTCTGTTACTTTTTAAAAAAATGTTCAGATATGTTCCCTTTAATAGAATTTCAAATAAATCTGCATGTTCATTTATTCATGATAAAACCAAATATTTGCTCTGACTAATGAATGAAATGGAAACCTAATGGAATAAATTACTAACAGAAACATGTTCAATACTACTCTGAGGCTGCTGGATGTAGTGTCTCTGTCTCCTCCTCAGGAGAAGCTGCTTCACGTGATTCTAACTGCTTACAGCCAACACGAAGAAACTCGTTTACGGTCACAATGAACGTTTCTCATAATGTTCTTGTCTTTTATCTGTGAGGGAAAACCGATGTCTGTGGTTCCATTTTAAAACTCTTCCTCTGTTTTTTCTAGACTCACCGTTTGTAGATGTGTTCTGCTGCGCACACTGACTTATGCAAGTCTGCCACGACATTTCACCCTTCATCAGTCAATCATCATGGCTTAGGCAACTCTTCTTTTACTCAAACATTGAGAGTTTTCTCTAGTTTCAGCCCTATCACTCCACCTCCTCTCTATTACAGCAAGCAGCACAATATAGTCCCAACAAATGTGAAACTTATTTTCACCCAAATCTTACAACAGTACCGCACTATCCTCAGTAACGGTAACAGCGTTGTCACAAAGTAACGATGGAAAAAAGCAACAGTTTATTTTAATGCTGTTGCTTCCATCACTGTTTATGGTCTGACACAGCATATCAGCATAAACACCTCACACCTGTCAAGCACGGTGGTGGCAGGCTCATGATATGGACTTGTTCTGCCGCTATAGGACCTGGACACCTTGTAATCATTAAAACCCCGTTTCTGCCAAGAGGCCCATCCGTCCAGCAGGTCCACCGTTCATGTCCTTTGATGCAAATATTGTTATCTTGCGTATATTTCACCTACCAGGTAGGACTACAGCTGGATGTGGAAAGCAACAAAGATCCAACCAAACTGCCCCCTTTTGAGCCAGACCTCCTTGGAGGAAATGGGGCTTAAGTTAACCATGAACTCCTCTGTCTTCCAAAGTATTCTAGCTAATCTGTCCACCTGAGTCCATCTATCTGACAGCTAAAAGTTGCCTGAAACTGGGTCATGAAGCAGAACAATAATCCCAAACATTGCAGCAGATGAATCTCAAAATGGCTGAAAAAGAAAAGAATCAAGGCACCATGATCCAGTTAAAGTACAGACTTCAACCAGACTGAAATCTGTGGTGGGACTTTTAATGGAGCTGAGTATTAACAGACCTTCAACGACCTGAAATAATGTAATCAAGAAGAGTGAAGCAAAAAAAACCCTGCACAATGATGCGAGTTACCGATAACAACCAACAGAAGATGCTACTTCAAGTTATTCCTGCTAAGCTACAAGCCGTCATGTAGGTTTTTTTTTTTTTTTTTCACATATCGAGGAATATAATCAAACATATTATTTCTCATGTCATTCATCTGATTGGCCTCCATCTACTTTTATGTGACTTTTGTAAAATGTTAAATGGTCTGTATTTATATAGCGCTTTACTGTACCTGGAATGATGACATCACATTCACCCATTCACACACTGATGGTGGAAGCTGCCACGCAAGGCACTAACCACAACCCATCAGGAGCAATTTGGGGTTCAGTGTCTTGCTAAGGGACACCTCAACATGAAGGCCAGTGATCGAACCAGCAACCCTCAGGCTACACGACGACCACTCTACCCACTAAGCCACGCCTCCCCAGCAAACTGTTTTGTAACTAAACTCTCATTTAGGATAACGTAAGACCTGGTAGGAAGCAACTGTGTGTAGGTACTTTTGTGCTTTGTAACAGACTCGAAACACAATTATTATGGAAAATGGAATCGGTTCATGGCATAGTCTGGCTCTTTATTATCTATAATTAACGGGTTATTTAAGATATTAGCCAGTCAATTTGTAAAGAACTACCTTTACACTGTTTCTGTTGTGCACCTTAATCAAATTAAGGATCTAACTGAAGGT
Source organism: Melanotaenia pygmaea (assembly GCA_036919955.1). Taxonomy (NCBI): domain Eukaryota; kingdom Metazoa; phylum Chordata; class Actinopteri; order Atheriniformes; family Melanotaeniidae; genus Melanotaenia; species Melanotaenia pygmaea. The sequence continues at coordinate 22,822,672 of JBAFSZ010000021.1, forward strand.
CTGAATGACTTCCTGCATCTATGGAGACAAGATCCACACAGAAACGAAAGAGGTAGAAAAGTTTTCCTTGTTTTGGTGTAAGCTGTTGTGTCCCAGAATGCCCTCACACCTGCCATGAGAGTGGCTCGGGAGTGAAGGGGGTGATTATCATTAGTTACTATCAGAGGAACATGCTGTCGTTTTGTTTCAGGGCCAGACTTCAGGCCTCTCTGGAGTCCCTCATATAGGCGTAACAGTTAATGAGGGAAATACCCAAAGTTAACCCGAGCATGGGAGCCTGAGAGAGGTGGGAGTGCCGGAGAGAGAACGAGAAAGAAAAAGTAGCAGGAGAGGTGGATTGAGATGACTTCACAGAGCTGTGGCTTTTCCCCCTGGACAACCGAGCTGTTTGCTCTGGCTGTGAGGGTCTCTGGCATGATGATTTGGGACAGATAGTTTAAAAAAATCACATTGCCAGGGATTACTACACTGCTGTGGCATCTGCTGCTGCTGCTGGAGCCTCAGGGGGAGATTACATACACCAACTTGTTGTCTGATAACAGGACGATTCTCTTGTTTAGTCTTTTTTCTGCTCTGATTTCTGAGACGGGAGTTCCTCAAGCTGCAGATCAGCCTGAAAGAAGAGGTCATCTGAGGGAAGATCAGCGGACGCGTGCGGTGATGCTGGTGTATCTGCCCTTTCTGATCAGGTGCAGAGCTTAGTCGACTGCTGAACAGGGAGTCTTACATATGTGTTCACAGTGGCCAAGTTCTTCACTTGTACAGAAATGATGGACGTGTCTTTAAGATATTTTTACAACTCTTTGCAAGCTCTTAACCTAAAATCAGAAGACTCTGGAAAAGATCACGTTTTTCTTCTTGTAAACAAGTAAGAGAGACAACACATTGATATGTGAACTAATTTTATTAAAAAACATCACTCTGTTCCCGTCGTTATAACTGTATATATTTTATTAAACAGCACACACACCTGTAACCAAACATGTTGGCTGTTAATTTGCAGGAAACACTTCCCAATCAAACTTGTTTGTTTTAAGATTCAAATGTCACGTAAAAATTCTTGTGGAAGGTTTAGAAACCAGCCGGCTGCAGCTAGTTTTAGAAGAGTTGCATTATTGTTTTCTTTTTCTTTTGGGATTTGTTTACAGGAATCAGATATTTACGTCTCTCCCATGTCTTAGACTAAGTATAATCTCTTGGATAAATAAAATTTTTGTACAGCAGAGGATGTTAGTTTTTAGTCTTGAACCATATTAAAAAGAAACTATATACAACCAACTAGCTGTTGCTGAATGTTTGACATCTTTGTATTGATAATGGTAATTTTCTAACTGGAAAATGAATCCCACATGATTATATCCTCTACGTTTCACCAGATCTGGGTTTACTGTAACACTATTTAGTGTCTGATCCTGTCCGTGTGGCTGTTGCTTCGCAGCAACATGTTTCCTGGTTTGGATCTCAGCTGGAAGTTTGTGTGGAATTTTACTTGCTGTACCTTTATGGGTTTATCAGGGAATGGCCCATTTTGTGACAGCTGGGCTCTGAACAGGATGGTGCAGCTATTTTAAATGAATGAATGATTGAATTCAGTCCTGTATTAATAAAAATAAAAAAAAGGAAAAAGAAGGACAACATGGCTGCCTCAGATCTGGTTCAGACCTAAAAATCTCTCTTTTAAAAGTATCTTCATTGTCTATTTCCCAAAAAGTAATTATTCTAAATTCACGGGTAATTTTCTTCCATGGAAAGTTATTTGTACTGTGTTGACCAAGTTTATATTTGGTTCATGTCGATAAGGTAGGTGTACCAACACCTAGGAAAGCTGATGCAATTAAAAACTTTATTTAAAACCCTTTCTGTAAATTCCAGGGACATGTTCTCAGCTTGATTTCATAAAGATGGTAGCATAAGCACTGCTGAAATTTTGATTCTTTATAGGATTATTGTGAATGTTGACTGCTCTGTATAGTTGTATTGTTGACTTTATCAAAAAAGATCAGAATATTTTACTGAAGATTTTTTTAAAGAATCACAAAACTTAAAAACATTTAGTAAAGAAATTGAAGCCAGGCTTTTGGATTTTGCAAAGTCCCATGAACTAAACAGGAGTTTTCACTTGATTTACTTTAGGAAACTTCCTCAACAACCCAGGTGTGTGTAAATGTTTATGTGTTCATCATCTCTCTGAGTCTGTTTCACATCTTGGAAATCATGGATGTTTGTTCTAATATAAAAAAGATTATGCTGGACTGGACAGACATTTTAACTCATTACAGTCAGAACTAATCGTTGCTTTCTTCCTTTAAAACAAGCTCAAAAGCAGGAACTCTCTCTAGGGGGATGCAGCAAACACTGTCCTTACCCCTCTGGATCATTATGAAGCACAAACTTCAAAAGTAACATAAAGACTGACCCTGGATTTTGAATAGAAATGTCAGAGGGGGACAGGTGGAGCTGTGACTCTGAAGACAACTCTGGCCTCCCTCTTGTGCCTTCTGAGCTGAAAGCAGTTTGATCAAACACACTGGCTCAGTTCAGCAGGAGCAAGAGTTCAGTCAATAACTTCATCATGACCTCCAAGTAAACAGCAAGCTGACATGTATTATGCAAGATAATTGTAACTATTAGTGTATAAAAGCATTATTATAATCACGTAGTTATCAGTCAGGAAAAGGGGGTTAATATTATGTAAAAATTATTCGATATGGTTAAAATAGCAGTATAATATTCTCTTATCTATAACACAATTGTGCTCTCTAGTGTTCAAAACTAAAACATGACATTATTTAGTGATATACCAAAGGAAAAAATAAAAAAAAAATGCTTAATTTCATAAGTTGTATAATGTTTGGTGAAATTTGTATGACATTTATATTTCCTTTAAATAACTAAATAATAATAAAAAAATAATAATAAAAGTAAACAAACGGCTGATGTTGATGCTGTACCACTTCATCTCCACCAGAGAGCAGACTGGATGCAGTCTACCTCTAATTCAGAAGAAGAAGAAGAAACTAGCAACGCCTTCACATAGCATTCAGTGGCATTTCCATTTTGGAACTTAAAAACTCTATGTAGACTGCCACGTTACGCACAAAATGCTCAGTCTGGAGATATTTGAAAGTCGGATATGTGCTGTAATGAAGGCCCTGGTGGAAGCAGCGGTGGCGGAACTCGGAAGACTTCTGAATGAGTGCTCGGCTAACGCTGTGGCCGCTCAGCACCGCTCAGCTGCGGCTCTAATGACTGTTTCGAAGAGCAAAGTGATATTGAAAGAAGTGACGCCACCACTGGCGGAGCAGCAGTTTTTTAAAGATATCACGGTAATATACGCATACACTGCCAAAGCAGAATAATTATGCTGCTATTTAGCTATGGTTACAAACTGTGTGACGGGGATATGTCATAGTTGAAAACTTTTAGTCGTATGGGTACGCCTGCAGACCTCGCGATAAATTTTCTTTGCAAAGCTAGTTGTTTTTGGTAGCTTAAATGGCTTTAGACGTTGTTAAAAATTATATGATTTATATGTAGTATGCATTTCATCAGTTACTTTTTATATTTAGCTTACCTTTTGCAGTTAAACTACGATGTGATTTCTTTTTCTTTATCTAATAGGGCAAAAGAAAAATGAACAACGAACTACTTTAGTGCTCTTCTGTATGTGAACTACACTACCCATGGGCCTTTTCGGTTGTTGCAGTTTAAAACCGAGAATCATCACGTATAACTACGTTTTTTGCCTTGTGTAAAAATTTAGTTAGTTACAGTTTTATGTAAAAGTTAATCTTCAACTAAACAATAAACATAGAATCCATATTTTCTTTTTTTTTTTTTTTGTCTCTTTAACCAATGACTTCTTAGAGGCAGTTTGCATCCCTCATGGAAGCATGCACCAAAAGCGTTGTGGAGAAAATCTTGCTGATGATAAAAGTGTCCATGTGTGAGGTGCCTCCTGCAGAGCAGAGAACCAGGCCTAATGATGAGACCCAACAGACAAGCACAAGTCCAAAGACAACAAAAATTTCTGAGCCCAGTAAAAGTAAGTCATCTAATGGTTTTAATATTCACACACTTTTTTGAATTTTAAACCTGATTTTTGTTGGTAAATTGCAGAATCCACAGCCAGGAAATGCCACCAGAAAAGAAGAAAAATCCACGAAGTGTCCCCACCAGCTATGATAAAGGAGAATGATCATATATATTGCAGAGGTATTTGGTTAGCTCATACAATGTTTGACGCGATCACTATGAAATACCATTAAAAAGTTCAGTCCTCTCACTCACTTACTCATTTTTTTCTTTCAGGCAAAATGTTTGAGAACCAGTTCTCAATTACTTCTAAACACAAAAGTATTTGTTTCAATAATTGTATTTTGTATTTTCAGTAGAACAGCAGGCTGAAGATCCAGCAGCAGAAGTAGACTCTGAATCAGAGACAGAACCTGGTCAGTGAAACAATGAATCTTCTTTCCTTTGCTGTTTTCAGCTATGCGACACAAAACATTACTAATGTCATCAGTCAGTTAAGGCGACGCTCAGTCATTCAGGCGATGGCCATTTTTCCATTAATTCTTATTACATACCTGTAACAATGATGGAGAGAGCCACCATGTGCATGTAATAACTTAACATTTGAAGGGTGGGTGTCTATAAGCTTTTCCCATATCCTTGAGAAGATATTCCCCTTACTTTTTAAGATAAACAATCGTTGTTCCAGCCCTAAAGTTTTGTTCACATTTGTTTAAACTGGATAAATGATGGGCGAGCTTGCTGACTCCATTTGAGTAGGATACATTTCTTTACTACACAGGATATTATGTTGATCCTCATTTGTGTGGTGCTGAGTCTTGTCCAGTTCTGTACCAAAAAGATAGTTTGTTGGTGTAGCGGGGTCTCCACAAATATATTTACAAACATTCACCTATACATTTAGCTATGAGTTATGTGTAACTCAGATCTCCCTGAGAAGCTAACACAAGCTTGTAAGAAGGGAGTCTGAGTACATACAAACAAAAAGACTGAAACAAATACGAAATAATAAAGAAAAAAAAGATAAAGCATGACACTTTGACAGTTAGATATTGTACAGCCTTCCAGAAACGCCTTAATTTCCTGCATTCCCCAAAAATATGCATAGTTGATCCCATACATGTTTTACAGCGACAACACTTAAGAAACATTTTTCTCGAATGGAGCAGGGGAAGGTAAATTCTGCTCTACGATGAAGCCATGCTGTTGTATTGAATGCTGTATTCACGGGCTTAAAATATTCCGGCAGTTCAGAAGCCTTGCAGGAGGAGGGGAAAAAAAATAACAACTCGATGTGTGCAATAATGTTCGTCACGTTGAGTTAATTCACCAATGTATGAGAAGAACGCAGCTTTGCTCTAAACCACACATCACTAACCAATCAGAAGTTGCGTGGGGCTTAAGCTGATGGCCTATCAGCGTAGCTGACGTCGGTATAATGGGCTGTTGCACTCATGTGTAGGGTTATGCCATCGTGTTGTAGTTTCCCTTCTGCAACTTCCATACAAATTCAGCGAGAAGCTCTAGAAATCCAGAAACACGTAATCACAAATTGACCAATCATAAGATTGGTTTCCGCGTAACCATGCTGCAAGAAGGGGCTCACGGTGGGCCTGAAAAGGGTGCACGTCAAGCCTCCGAGATTTGTGCAGAGCATACGGCAGAGACACCATGACTGACCTTACACAAATCCAGCTTTAAGATTTTCAAATTCATCAAAATCCAATCCCTGAAGAGCAGTGAGAGCATCCACCAATCCTGACCGGGCACCTGCACACCCAAATTTGCATAATTAATTACCCACTGCTGACAAAAAGAATTTCAAATTTCAATTCATTTGACCGCAGATAATTTTTTTCTTTTCTTATTTTGTATTGCCTCAATCTATTTCAAACCAACTAGCCCAGATAAGGTGGTGGCATCTCTGGATTATGGCTCTTTCTTTGCATGATAGAGCAAAGAAAACCTTCATTTGTGGATGTCAAAATGTGTTTACAGACAATAGCCGTGTTTACATAGATGCAAGTATTCAGGTCACACTTTGTTCCAAATTATTATGCAAATGGCGTTTTTCTCTGATTTCCCTCAGTAGTTGATGCAAATGACAGTCAGCATAATTTTCAAGTCATCAGCTGTTAGAGTATAATTCAGATGTTATTAAACAAACCTCCCAATGATAACAGTATTTTTTTCTTAAATAATAAACTTGAAACGCACTGTTCAAAGTTTTTACGCACAACCGAGTTTTAAAACTTTTATAGGTTGTAAGAACTGAACATAGTAATTTGTTGAAATTGCAGCATTAGGAGGTCAGAAGCAATTTCAATCTAAAACATTTCACACAGGACCCCTTCTTTGATAGCAGCCTCACAATTCTTTAAATTCAATAAACTTGTGAGAGTTTCTGCTGGAATTTATTTTGCAGGATGTCAGAGTAGCTTCCCAGAGCTGCTGTTTGGACATGAACTGCCCCTCACCCTCATAGATCTTTTGCTTGAGTATGCTCCAAAGTTTGTCAATAGGGTTGAGATCAGGGGAGGATGAGAAACACCATGAGTTTCTCTCCTTTTATGCCCATAGCAGCTAATGATGAAGAGAAAGAAAGTAGTCAGTCAGAAACTCCACACTCCACTTTCAGAAGTCATTTTCACACCTTCCGGGACCCTAAAAAGGGCAGACCAGCTCTCTCACCATAATCCGCCACCTCCTTGCTAACCATCCACCAACCATCCACTACTCCATCCATCTGGACCACCCAGGGTTGCACGGCACTCCTCAGTGAACAAGACTGTTTGAATATCAGTCTTCATGTATTTCTGGTCCCACTGCAGCGGCTTCTGCTTGTCAGCATTGGTTAGGGGTGACATCAGCTGTACGTTAACGTAACGTAATCCTGCACTTTACGTTACTTGTCGGAACCAAAACAGAACTGGTTTGCATGTTGTTTAACGTTGTTTGAGCTTTTAAAATAACTTAAAATTTGTAAGGGGGGAGAAACTGAAATCAGTTGCGCACACTCAGAAATCACCATTTATTCTTCTACTGCCGTTTCTAGAATGTCCGACAAATCTCCGCATGTAGAATAGATTTACTCTGTTCAGATGTGTAAACACATGTCAGAATCAGAATAACTGTTTCAGGGTCCATGAAAACAGTAAAGGTCTGATCGAAACTGTAACCTGATTGAAGAAATTTACACATCTAACCATGTTGGGCGGTTGGAAACAACTTCATAGCGATGCTGCTGCCAAACGGTGTCTGAAACTGACGTCGACTTGCAGGAGTGAACTCTAATCTCAGCACTCAGACTTAACAACCATGACATGGCAAAGGATGCAAGGAAGTATGACAATGTTTGAAACAGACGTTGCTATTTATGTACGTAATGGAGCACAAATGGGCCTTAAAGACCACAGATGTCCAATATACAGGACTGTCTCAGAAAATTAGAATATTGTGAAAAAGTTCTTTATTTCCTGTAATGCAATTAAAAAACATG
>JBAFSZ010000021.1:22841563-22851629 GCA_036919955.1 Melanotaenia pygmaea
GTAGTAGCACTTATTACAGCTCAGTGGGTAGGAGTTGGAGCGGCAGCTCAGCGAAAACACGTCTTCTAGCACGCCATGTTCACCCGTCCCCCGCACTTTAGTGTTTTTATTAAAAAAAATGTGGAAAACTAGAAATATGTAGGATTACCTCCTGTGGGCTCTCCATCTGCGGAGTTACAGTGGGGGTCGGGTGCTGACGAGCTGGGAGTTCTGAAGATAGGACCCTGGCGGTCCGGTCCTTAGCTGCAGAAGCTAGCTCTAGGGACATGGAACATCACCTCTCAGGCGGGAAGGAACCTGAATTGGATCAGCCTGTTGTCTTATCTTTCTCTCTTTCTTTTGCTCTTTTCGATAATTTCTCTTTTGTGTTTTTTTTGTCAGCCATGGTGTGCGTTCAAAACGACCGGTATGTTTATTTTCGCTTGCTAGTGAGAGTCGGCTGCAACGTCATGTGGCATCCCAGAAGCAAACGTTGTAAAGTTCAACCTGAAGAGCATGGACAGCTCCAGAAAGGCTAATAAATATTAATGTGCTATCAAACGAGTCAGGAACACAGTTTTAAGGTTGGAAAGTCTTTTATTTGGGTTTTCTTTAACAGCATACGGAGGAAAAGTCCCGTACATATGTGCATACCCAGACAGAAGGATGTAAGTGCAGGGACCATGAGAACAATAAAGAAACAAACAAAAAATCTTTCCCTTCTCTGTCATTGTCATCAGTCCGTAGTTATATACTGACATGTCTATACAACATGAAAATCTTGTAGGATTTTTTTAGCTCATGCTTGAGGCATAAAGCTGCTCTTATAACCCTTTTCCCATTTCTTCTGAAATATATAAGAAAGAAAGAAAGAAAGAAAGAAAGAAAGAAAGAAAGAAAGAAAGAAAGAAAGAAAGAAAGAAATTTTAAACAGAGCATTTAGTCTCGTAACTATTGTTAAATTGTTAAATTTTAAATGATACATTATAATCTACTATCAGGGGCCTAGCTTGAAATTCTGAGCCCTATGTACAAACCTTCTTGGTAAGCCCCTATGTAGACTTGTTCGATAGTTCTCATGCATATTTTTCCCAAGGTATAGGACTAAGGTAATAAAAGTGATCTCAGCCCAACCTCTAAATGGCCTCTCTGATCATTTTCCCAGTTCAGGTGGCAGACCCTCCTCTGCATTGCTCAGCCTTTTATTGTCTTCCTGTTCCTTTTCTTTCTGCTCCTCAACCACCTCACTACCTTCAGAGGAACCTGCACTTCCCAATTCTTCACTTGCATCTTCTACATTTCACTCCTTGCCACAAGGAGGTCAGACCCTGTTTAGCTCAGTTGGCAGGGCATCTGTCTTCCATGTGGAAGACCGGAGTTTGAACCCATGCAAATATTAACTTAAAAATATTGTCACAGAGAGGGCGATTCCGCCTGGTTATGCACGTATTATGTTACATGGTCCCAGTGGTTCCACTTGGAAGGCATGCAAACCAGCTCTTCTACCTGTTGTTCTTCACATGGCCCGCATAACACATTGATTTACATGCTGGAAATCCGGATTTCGTGATCCTGAAAAACGGGATTTTGGATCAACCAGGGTAAAAGTAAGCCGGATTACGCGATCCGCCATCATGAAAAATGGATTACCAAATCCGGATAGCTTTCCTCCAGGTAAAATTTTTTCAACAACCGGCCCATAGAGTTACTTAAAAACATAGCGATTTTCCATCCTTTACTTGTGGGATAATGTTTCATGAATCTTGGGTGTTACACGTCATGCAGTTCTGTGCGGCCACTAAGCCAGAGCAACATATGACTGAATTAATTCTCTCGCAAACAGAGTGAAGTTACTGCTTCACTTAATATTAGAATCAGCAACAACCGATTCCACCTGACGGACCTGCTGCTGCCCACCACACTGACCTTTAGCATCTTCCATTTCTTGTCCAGTATGGCTCCCAGTGTGTCGTCTCCCTGTGATTAATGGAAGGCGCTTTCAGGGATCACTACCCTGACGGTCAGCTTGTGGAATGTGATGACAGAGTGTCACTGACTGCAGGGTGATGGATTGTAGGTGAGAACATGCAATCATTGTGATGTGCTTTCCTCCTGATCATTTGATCCAGGCTCAGATTTAATCACCAGGTCCGAGACTCTGGAGGGACTTGTCTATGGATATGAGTGTTGTAAAAATGGTTTCCTCCTAATTCCTTTTAAGTTATAATTCTGTCATTTATTTATAAAGTAAATCAATCCATGAATAAAACTAAACTGCTATATTATGTGATGGCTTGATGGAGTGCATACCTCCACCCAATGAATGATTAGATGTGTCTGTGTGTGGAGTAATAGATGTATGGATGAATTCTAAGATAGGTAAGAGGATATATGTTTGGTTGGATGTGGTATCTTGAGTGTTGGACAGGCCACGAACCCAGATCGATGCATGTCACCTGACTGCGAATGTGAGTGCAGAATGTGATCAATCAGTTCTGGGGCCACTGCTCACTGACATGATGACTCTGACCTTGGATAGACACCATTAATTAAAACTCTGCTGAGCTCTTTATCACTCTCTGCACCCCGTCACGCTGGCGACCCATCAGTCAGCAGCAGCAGCAGGCGGCCGTCAACTGCTAGCGCTATAATGTGAGAGTTTAGTGTGTTTGCATCACTGCATTATGCAACATTATCAAACATGCTGCTTGAACTGTAATCGGAGCTCAGGGCGGATGTGAATGTGTACGCTTCAAATCAGTTTCAGGAAGTGTTAATTCATCAGATGTGGGCGTCATAGAGACGTGTTTAGCTTTCATCAGTTTAATGGAGTAATCATAACGTCTTGTATAAATGTCTTGTCAGCTTAAATCGAACCAAAATCGTATCATGGCACAATTTGTGACATTAGCAAACATCGTGTTATCTGAATTCATATATTGTGATCAGACTTGTGACTTATGCCTCTATTATACATGCACATTAAAATAAAAGAAGTTCAGCTACATACAGATTTCTGTCTAATTGAATTTAAAAAGAATTTTAATGTAATCCAGAGCAGGAAGTTAGACACTGCTTACCCGTTCATCGCTCTGTTTGCCTGACATCTCGGATCACAACGTGGTCTCTCTACAATCCACAACGTTTATCATTTTCCACATTGTTGAAAAAAATTAAAGAAATGGAATAGACAGAACGTGAGTTTTGCACATCTGTTGGAGGATTTCAATGATAAATTGATCTCTAAGAGAAATTCATTTTTCCAGCAGCTTTGCAAAGATGACAGAGTCATACAGGGTTCAGAAAATAAAAATCTAGTTCTGAAATGTTATATAAATCTAGAAGCACTCAGGTCTTGTCCACATGTAGCAGGGTATCTCACAAAATGAAGATATTTTTCTACGATTTGACCGGTCATCCACACGGAAACCCAGATTTACGCAAAGTAAAAATCAAATGATAATTTGTAAAGTGAAGATTTGCGAATATTCCATTGGTGCATCTGCATGGGGACATAAAAAAACAGGGTTTAAGGTTTCAAAACATCATTGCCTGTGAAAAAATGCTCTGACATCATATCTGCGACCAGTGTTTACACTCAGAAACAGCCTGGATGCATCTGTGTTGGCAGTCCAGTGAAACTCATCATCCAACCGCACTCCCAGGTAGTTGTAGGTGTGTACCAACTCTGCACAGTCACTTTTGATGAGAACAGTTTCTGGGTGTGGCCTGGTTCTCTCAAAATCCACCAATATCTGCCTGGTCTTGGTGGTGTTGAGGAGCAGGTGGTTGGAGTTGCACCATGTGACAAAGTCCTTGATCAATTCTCTGTGCTCGTCCTGCTTTTGACTATTTTTACAGCCCACGAAGGCCATGTTGTCTGCAAACTGCTGTACATGACAGAGCTCTGAGTTGTACTAGGGCAAAATTGGCTCTCCTCCGTTCAGATACAGCCAACCTTTCAGATTTCTACATCCTGGGACAGTTTCTCATTGGCTGCTCAGACTGTATCCTTCACCAAATCATGAGCTGTATTTTGCAGTTTTATGGGCTTTACACACGAGAGGCGATGTCGCTCTTTATTAATTTCCTGTGGAACTTGCACGACTAACATCTCAAACTTTGTTTAGTTTATAAATACCTTACCATACATAACGATCGATAGTAACTTTTATAATAAATGTGTAAAACATTTACAGTCTAATAATAAAGTATAATGTACAAATGTGTTTAATTCATATTACTTAATAGGTAAACATGAAATAAACCATGTTCAGATATTTCATTGGTTAGATACATTATACAACAATAGCTAATGAGGCTTATTAAACGTTTGTGAGCTTATAATAAAGACTCCTTGAACTGATAATGTGGAGTCACTTTTCTGAATAAATTCTCAGTGAATTCCCATATAACATGGCAGTTAAAATGGTGAAAAGTCCTCAAGATATCATCCATACCAGCGGAAAATGAAATAAATTGTATCTGAAACTACTTGATGTTGCCATGGCACCTCACCAGCTGGTGAGTTGAAGTAATCACAGTATTTTTCTGATTGAAGCCACCTCTCTGCTTGAGTTGGGCTCCAAACCAGCATCTCTCATGTTGTCAGTGGGTGGTGACTGTGGAATTCCTCTCTCTGCTGCTCCATTTTGCCATATGCAATTCTGAAGAGCGCATATTTGCTTTACGACAGAATCTGCTTTTCTTGGGCAGATACCTAAAGCATGGCGATACATTTGCCACTGAGTAGAAAGGATGCTCATAGCATTTTCGACTACTCTCCTAGCGCAGTAAGCAGTAGTTGTAGCACCTCTCTTTTTATTTGTAGCTGCCCTGGATATGCTCTCATGTGTGTGTCGTCAGAGGGGGAAATCTTCATCTGCCACAAGACATTGGCCCCAGGTCCTTTGCGCCTTGTACTGGGGTGTCTTCAGGTATGCCCAGTCTGCCTGCCTTCAAACACTTCCATAGGGGAGACTCTGACAAATTCCCCCATCACTGTTTCTCCCTTATCCTCCCACATCAGTGACCCTAAACATGGTGTGAGCATACTAGAGCTAAAAGGACAATAGAATGGGAGCCTTTGTAGTCAATATATTTGGAGCCATAAGACAGTGGAGTTTGCAGCACAACATGTTTCCCATCTAGTGCACCAATGCAGTTTGGGAAATTCCATCTTGTTTTTAAACCCTCTGCAATGGCTTTCCAGTCATCCGTTGTTGGCTCTGGCATGTACTCAGGCCTACGAGACTTCATCCACAATCTTTCCAGTTCTTTAGGTTCCCACACGGTAGTTGAACCCAATAGGCAAAGGAATCTCCTGTTGTAAGGAATCTATACGGAAAAGCATTAAATAATATAAAATTATGGTACATTGAAAAGCAGTAATATGGTACCAAAAGTTTATTGACTTTAATCTAAATGATCTTTTTAATGTTCAGAATATATGTTTATGAAAATATGGTATTGACTTGTTTAGACTTTGTTTTCACTGGTAAAGAGGTCAAAAAGCGCTGGAAAAACCTGAGATACTTTCACGAGGACCTGTAAAGCACTCAAAAATAAGAAAAGTAGCTCAGCACCTGGTGATCAGAGGATATGGAAGTATTTCCATGTCATGTCCTTATATAAAGAATCATGATACCAGTGGCAACTTGACTGGAGATGGCCCACATGAGGAGGTGCCTGTGACAGAGGATGAAGATGGTAGGGCTGCTGATCTGCTACACACTACAACTAGTGATACAACTAGTGATTCCAGCAGCCTTGACCTGTCATTTCCTGTGGAAGTTGCTGAATTTCACCTATCAGAGGGTAGTAGGCCAGGAATTAAACCTGGCTGGCTGCAACAAGGATTATAGCCTCCAAACATGTATCCCCATTGAAGCTATTCAACCCTAGTATCATACTTTCTGAAGACCTTAGATGTGATTTTAAAAATTTTCTAAAAATGTTGTTGGCTAACCTCGCATCTGTGGGTGTATATGAACATTTCGTCCAAAGAAACCCCCTTTTATGTTAAATTTCATTATAAGTCATATAGATTGGTAGGTGCATCAGACCACTGGAGATGGCTTATAAGAGTAGAATGAGACTTTTTAACAGATAATATGTAACTATACCCCCTACTTGTCCTCTCTAGGAAACTCTTAAAACATAATTTTTTTATTGAACCACTCTTTTCAAAAACACAGCATTTTTAGGCAAAGTATAAAATTCTAAGAAATTATTTTTACATTCTGTAGAATTAACGGTTTTATAGCAAATGTGCCACATCAAATGATGGATTAATGTTTCCTCTCTGTCCCTCTGATAAAAGGAGGGTTCATTTTATTGAGTGACAGGTAAAGGTCAGAGAGGGGGAACGCCACCCCCAGGCCTTTAAAGATGGAGTGATATTTCATGTGAAGAAATCAAAACAAGGCCTCTAAATGGATCCTGGGGGGAAGAGACACAGCTGTACTACTGACTTGAGAAGGAGACTGAAAAAAAGGGAAGGGTTCACTTAGAGATGAGAGCTGAACAGGGATCAAGTTTGACATTCTGATTGTCATTTAGCTTAATTCCCAGTCGGCTTTCATTTCCCCTGCCTGTAAAAGGCATTTCATCTACTGTGCAAGCCACTAGAAAAACATTATTAATGATCAAATGAAGACCACATTACAGGTAAAAAAACATCTGCAGTTGTATTTTCAAACCCCCAAAATGAGAAATTATATTGGAGCAAGTATGGTCCAAAGGGTATGACGCACTGAACCCAAACTGTAGATCAATAAAAATCTTTAACCGACATAGTGCATAAAAAAAGTTTTAACTCACTCGTGTTATGACACATCACATCTGCTGACCAAAAAAAATTCACTTGTTGACACAAGAATATACTCAAAACACACACACACACAGAGGTGTGTATATATATATATATATATATATACACACTTCTGTGTTTTTTTTTTCTCTGTTTTGGTGATGCATGTCTGTTGTTGTTATCACGCCAGATCTCTGCCTGCCCCAAAGGCTCCCGTAGTACTGTGCTTCTCAGAGGGGGGTACATGGACCCTGTATATGCATATGTATGTATGGGTGTCTGTTCTGAACACTGTTGAAGGGTGAATGCATCTGGATGTTGGTATGGATGAACAAAATGGATGAAGTGGAGATGTGTATGGCTGTCTGTTGATTTGGCCCGCTTGGGCTGCTCCCTCAAGTGTGGGTTGGAGGTGGAGCCTGGGGGCTGGATGGGGTTAGGGGTGTGGATTGGGATTGGATGGAGTAGGATGGAGTGGGATGGAGGCATGGATGTGGATAAGAAGGTGGGAAGGATGGGTTGTGCTGAGGTGTGAATTTTAGAGAGATTCTGAGGCATTGTGATCTCTAGGGTGCCTGACTGGGGGCACTGGCCCCCCGGTGGGTTGCTGTCTGGACTGGCCCTGCCCTCCCGGGTGTCGGGTCGAGCCCTTTTTCTTTTCATTTATTTTGTTCATCTCAAATTTAGCTTTCCTTTTACTGTTGAGCATGTGTTCTTCTGGAGAAGCCCTGTAGGCATCTTCTAGAGATTAAATCCTAAGCTTTTGTTCAGATGTTCCTGAACTTTCCATCTTTTTATGTGACAAAAATGAGATTATTTTCCCTCTGATTACTGCCTTTCCTGCTTCCCAAAGAACATGCTAATGTCCTGGTATTTCGTTAAGACCATTTTCTTTTGAGGTAATTGATAAAATCAGGATAAGAATAAATCAGGATAAAATCAGTAATGTGTGGCAGATTTCTTTAACGGGGAGCTATTTATAAATCTATGCCAGAATAAACACGCCACCTGTTAGGCTGAACTGTTTCATCAGCGTCCTGGTTAATCACAAGTCAGAAAGGGAGCTGTCCCAGGCACTCCAGTTACATCTTCATCATACTGCAGTTGCCTTGAATGTAGACACATTTGAAGCTCCACTGATCATGCCCCCCGCCCACCACCACCACCACTAAATAAATGTTTTACTAACTCAAATCTGGTAACCCTATACAAAACAGAAGATTAAACTATGTGCTGAAGCCTCATTATTACTCTTTAGGCTTACATTAAAATAAATAGCTTTTGGAGGCATGTCCAGAAACAAGGAAAATAAAATATAAACACCACTTGCACACAACACACTACAACGTCCATCCATCTACTTTAGCAGTACATTATCCACATTTATTACCTACGATATCTATAACTTAGCATTCCCACTAAACAGCTTTAAAGAGTATTGTCCAAAAGTTTTTATTTTCAGCCTTGTGACAGTGAGGTACTCAACAGGAGCAGGTCAGACTAAACTGCTATACTGTGTATGCTATATCTGTACTACTTACCACTTTCTTGATCTCGGGGATTGCTGGTTATTGTTGTATTTTATAAAGCTAGATTTCTTTTCTTGTGCAGTGCAGGTTTTTCTTAAAAGTAGTAAAAAAAAAAAACAAACCTCTGATTGAATACACTACTTGGCCACTATCATCTACCCACTTTCTGCAATCCACTCAGATCAGCAGAGCCAAGTTGAAAAGTCTCATCTAAGCCAGCCAATTCTCATTCATGAAATCCCTCCACCTTTGTTCCTTGTTCCTTTTTTAATGAAGAAGCGCTATCTAGTTCTTACATGATTAATTATTCAGGTGCATCCGCTCAATGTTTGAAGCCTAACAGGATAGATTCTTCCACACCCATCTTACAAATCTTTCAGGAATCCAGCTACCTCACAAGATAATGAAAGATGCACAATATTAAAACTGTTCATCCAGGCGACTTCAACGTTCACCCACATTTCCTTACGAATTTAACAGAATTTAATATCAGATGATCTCTTGTTGAGAAACTTGTAAAACAGCCGGACTGAAATGAAAACAAATTTGTTTTTTTATTAGTGAGGTGATCAGAGGAGACAGCTTTATGACGTCCATGTTTTGAAATGATTTCAGGTGGCCAAGGGCAATACAATCTTTGACCCAAGTAAGTATTCCAATAAAAGCCTAACAATCACAACATTAACATTCACAGGCTTGCGTAAGACAGCTGTTCAGTACTGTTAGTAATCAGTAACTTTTGAAGCTGACTGACTTTTGATGTTCAACCCTGTGTGATTCATTCATGCTGCAGCAGGTTTGTGCACTGGCACGAATCACAAATCATTTCTAAAAATGTTCAAATTGAAAGCAGATTTGGATTTTTGTCCTCAGTGAGTCAACGGTGGGAAGCAGCAAAGGCTTTCCAGAGTCACTATCCTTTGCTAAATTACTTCCTGAGACCTGTCACCATGTATTTAATTATGCTTCTATCTCCACAGTTCTTAATAAAGTTTCTCCAGCTCTCCATCTTGAGTCGACTTATTTGTTTCCTCTAACATCACTACTGAATTTCGACAGCCTGAGTTAATAGGAATGCCTACTCTCAGTCATGCGCTCTTGCCAGGTCCGCTTGTTTTAATGTATGTAGGCCATATAAGGGAATAATAACAGGCAAAAGTCCTTTTTTTTCTCTGAACCACTAAGTCTAAACTTTCTTTGAAATCTCTGTAAGATCACATTTTCTATTTCTTTCTCTGACCACATTCTCAACATGAGCAAGGAGCTTGACTAGATATGAACTGGGCCTGCATGTGTGACTAATCTAGCTGCCCTAATGGTACCGTAAGGGTGTTTCATTGGGGGCCCAAATAGATTGAGGCCTAAATAGAGCCTGTGCGGCTCTAAACCAATATCTCAGTCCAGTGGCTGGAGAAAGACATTTTGCTTTGACAATAATGAGGCATAACAAGATCTGCAAAGTGTTCAAATGGTAAAATCAATACTAAACTGAAACGTTGCCATGGCCACATGGAAGCTCATAGAAGAGAGAGCAGAAGCTCCACTAAACATGAGCTGTAATATTGAATCTGAGAGTTGCACAACTTTTAGTAATGGAACAAGAGAAGTGGCTGAATGCAAAGGATGTACATAAATATCTGAGAAACAGGGTGTAACCCAGTTGATTTATTCCCCCTGAATTATTATTATTATTTCTTTTTTATGGGTCAGCCTTCCCTGAAACAGCCTTGAAGTTGAATTAGGCTTT
>JBAFSZ010000021.1:22851729-22867194 GCA_036919955.1 Melanotaenia pygmaea
TAGTTTTAGAAGCCATCCCCCTTGCCTTACTCGACAACCCTCGCTTAACCAAGCAACAGAGGCAGGGGGAGGTTACAAGAGCAAAAAGCTTAATATGTATGGAACAGTAAAAAAAAAAGATTAAATGTTACGCTGCATTCTTTATTAGACAGTGGCAGTCCACAAAAATAGTTTCATATATTACACTATACACATAGAAAATCTATAAAGGGACAGATATACAAACATTATTTTGTCAAATAATCATTTTAAAAAATACAAAAGAAACACATTCAGCAAGCTTTGTAAAATAAAAACAGAAAGCAATGATTTGTGATTTCATAAACCGATATTATACTCAGAACTGTCAATCGTTAAAATTTAAGCCATTTTACTATTACATGAAAAGTGAGCAAATCTTGTATTTGTTAGCAAAAGCATTGCTCCATAATTATAGAGGAGAGCAGCAAAAAATCTGGGAAAGGAAGTGGCACTAAGAATAAATAGTTGCAGCTAAATGGCTTAACAGACAGCAGGTCTGTAACATGGCTGGGCATGAAAGGAGCACCTTAGAGAGGCAGAGTCTCTCAGAAGTAAAAAAGGTTCAGAAGTTCAGAAATCTGCAAAGTTTACACTACAAATCATGATGCAATTTCAGACTACTGTTCCTGAATGTAAAATTGCTTTGAATGTTGTACTACCTACAGCGCACAATATTGTCATAGGATTTAGTTTTTCACCGATGTCCTCAGGTGTTTCAGTGAATTTTGGCAGTAGCCTGCTGGGCCCTCACCGGGCAGATGTGGTGCATGAAGACTCTGCTGCTCGAGTCCTCACTATGACCACGAAGGTGGACCATGTCAGTCCAGCTCTGAGATCTTTACACTGGCTGCTGGTACATCAGAGGATAGACTTTTAAGTTCTGTTGCTGGTCTATAAAGCTCTGAATGGTTAAGGTCCAAAATACATCAGTGACCCTTAACAGAGTACAAACCTACCAGGACCCTCAGGTCATCTGAATCCAGTCAGTTCCCAGAGTCAGAACCAGACATGGAGAAGCTGCATTCAGCTTCACATGTCTGGAACATTACAAATCAAGTTTATTGAAATCAAAGTTAAAGACCCACCTGTTATCTGCTGCATTTGAATAGTATTTTTTATTTAAGTGTAAATCTGCAAAATTTACTTTTAAGCTTGAATTTTGAAACGTGATCATGTTTTTCTCTGATATTCTTTATTCTTCCTTTATCTTTTGATTTTATTGTAAATTGTGTTTCTTGTTTTCTGCTGTGTGCTGATGTTTTGTCTCTGTAAAGCACTTTGAATCACTGAACTGTGCTACAGAAATAAACTTGCCTTGCCTGGAGGGTTGCCCTTCCAAAAGAAGGTGTAACCGGATCCCTCCTCTGTTATCGACCTTTCATCAAAGAGCCTGGTTTCACTGAGTGCGGCGAAGTCTATGTCATAGCGCCTCAGTTCAGCCGCAATCAATGCTGTCCTTCTATGGGGCCTCTCAGTCCTGCCATATAAGTCCAGGAAGATCCTGATGAGCCATGTTGTCAGTTTCATTTTGCGTTTTACGTTGAACTTACTATGAGTACTTCACGCTTTACATACACCCTATGTGAAAACACACTAACACATAAAGGGATGGACATGGTCAGCAATAATACTGAGGTAAGTGTTGAAATCATGCAACGTTGCAAATATCCCATGCACCATTACACCAGCTGCAGCCTGAAGCGTTGATACACATTAAAAATCAAATCAAATTTTATTTATAAATTCAAATAACATACAAAACTTCTTACAAAAAGTAGCACGAAGTGCTTTACATTATAAATAATAAATAAATAAAAATGGCACATTAAAAACAAGTTTTCACACACGCCCAAATATAAAAACACACACTTGGTCATAATTTCTCTCAGATGCAGTCATGCACACACACAACATGCACGCATCCCACGCAGGATGGATTCATGCTTTCATGTAGCTTCCACCACATTTTGACTCTACCATCTGAACATCCAAGCTCTTCTTCAGACCATTCTCTGTAAACCCTAGAGATGGTTGTGGGTGAAAATCCCCAGTAGATCAACAGTTTCTGAAATACTCAAACCAACAACCATGACACGTTCAAAGTTACTTAAATCACATTTTTTCCTCATCCTGATGCTGATATTGAACTTCAACAAGTTGTCTTCACCATGTCTACATGACTAAATGCACTGAGATGCTGCCATGTGATTGGCTGATTAGATATCTGTTAATAAGGGATTGAATAGGTGTACCTAATAAAGTGGTTGGTGAGTATCTTTGCTAAATAAAAAATTGCAGAAGGATAATGAAGAAGCAAATTTCTGTCTGCCTGAGTGTCAACCTTTTTTTGAGGTAAAAAGAAAAAGAAAGCCCTCCCAATGATGATGTATTTTCTTCTTTTATTCCAGGCTCAGAATGTCAGGTACTGTGTTAATTAGAAAAGCATGGATGTCAGAGCCTGAGCTCATGGGCAGCTTCTGCCTGTCTCCAAGGAAACAATTAGGACTCTGTTTTCATGGGTGACCATATCCCTCATGTTCAGTATGCACAAAGTCTCTCTCTCTGTATTTCTCTTTTTATAAATCTATTTTTTAGAGATGTTTCTGAGAATCACCCTGTAGCAAATCCAATAAATTGTTTATGTGTGCACATAGAAATTAGCTTCGTGTGGAGATTGTGTTTTCGTCACACTGATATTTTATCTGAATGAAAACTGAGTGGGCCTCTGTTGTTGTGGCTGTAAGGTTGTCAGTGCCAGTCATGGTGGTGATCTCCAAACTTATTGGTGGACACCAGCGGTGAGGATTGCCATCAAGCTGAAGAAGGAGTCCTACCAGGTCTTTTCGGCCTGTGGGACTCTAGAGGCAGCTGAAGGGTCACTTAGGCAAAAAGTTGGGCATGGAGAATGACTTCCGACTTCAGCTTTGAGGAGTTTCTGGTCTGGACAGGAAGGGGAAGCAGTGGGGATAGAGGGCTGCTAACCTTGACTCGGGACATTGTGGGTTGGTCGAAACCAGTACTTCGAAGACCTCCTAAACCCCATACCATGTCTTCTGATGAGAGAGGAGAGTTGGGGGACCCAGGGGTGGTGTCTCGTATCTCAGTTGCTGAGGTTGCTGGAGATTCTAAATGTAAGTCTGGAAAACTACCAGAAACTTAACAAATGAGGATAAAGTGTTTTTTGGTGCATTCGGTTCATTGCTGTAACACCTACATGCACAAAATCAGCTTCTCTTGCTGTGATGAGGACAAATTTAGATCTTTAAGATGGCATGAGTAATGGCTTTGATTAATATACATTTAAAAAAATCCCATGCTAACTTTACAGATTAATCTCTTTGCATTAATGCCTTAATTTTGAAAGCCTCAACGAGAATCCCAAATATATTTGAAAAATGTAGGCTTTTTACCTTATTTTTTTCTTTCAATGATCTGGCAAATCCCTAAAAACATCTTGGGACCTCATGGAGGTCAGGACCCACAGTTTCAGAAGCACTGCACTAAACTGACATCAACCCAGGAGACTGGGGCACAAAATCTGATATGGCATGCTAAAACATCCCTGCTACCCAGTCCACATGACAACACGGCACAGTCAAA
This sequence comes from Melanotaenia pygmaea, assembly GCA_036919955.1. Taxonomy (NCBI): domain Eukaryota; kingdom Metazoa; phylum Chordata; class Actinopteri; order Atheriniformes; family Melanotaeniidae; genus Melanotaenia; species Melanotaenia pygmaea. The sequence continues at coordinate 22,855,351 of JBAFSZ010000021.1, forward strand.
CAACAAATCAAATAACTTAAACCTTGACCTTCACATCCCTATGAACATCATCTTTTGTTAACGTTTTAGTCGTGGATCTCACTTTTTCATAAGTATATTTTTCCTGGAATTTTTAACCTAAAGTTTCTAAACACTTCTGTTAATAATGATTTTTCACAGTGACTGCATTTCTTTGGCTGTATTAATTTACTGTCAGTCAAACAAGCTGTGGGTGGGGTAACAGATGCGAAGATCATTTTTAAGACTGGTTATGTCAACACTTATGATCGATCCTTTTTGATGGAAAGTCAACAAATCAGCAAATAAAAGTTAACGGGCTCTCCCTTATGATGTGGTTTAAAGCTAAAATGTGTTGTTGTGGCATTTGAGCTCAAATTTTAGCCCATAACAATAACAACTGTTTACTGTAATGCAGTTAATTTCATGTAAGCTAGTTGCCTCAAAATAAACATTGGGTGGCGGTAAAAGTCCTTCCGTGTGCAGTTCTGGCATTTGCATGTTGATGATATATAAATAAAAAAATATTCGCTTGTCAAAACACCTAAGTTCAGGTATAGGACTTGCTTTATAGCTTGCGTGGTTGCTAGTGGTTATAGAGGTCAGCTGGGGTCTGGAGGGCCCAGGTTTGAGTCCCCAGTGCCCGAACAGAGGTGAACCAATGTGTGCCCTTGAGCAAAGCACTCCCACCTTCTCCCCAGGTGCAGAAACATAGCAGCTCCCTGCTTTCTACATCTAGAAAGGGGTTAAATGCAAAACCAAATTTACTAATCAGGATTAATAAAGTACAAATTCTTATATTATTATATGTGAAGCTTCCAAGATACATGTAAATTACTTTTGCTGTAGTCCACCAACGTTTGCGACGTGGTCAGATTCTCTTCAAATTCATGGTTGTGATGCCGCTTTATTTGTTCTAATTTATGTACTATGATGTCAGCTGATTCCTGCTTCTCTGGACATTGGCAAGAGTTGAGTTTTATTAACAGGCTCTTCTTAGGTTGTCTGTTAGAGCTAGGGATGACTCAATCAGTCATGTAGCAAATATTTTAAACTTAAACCTCCCAGATGTTCCAGCTTATATGAAACCAGACATTTCGTGAAGATGGAAAGTGAAGTAATGATTTCACAGCCAACCCAGTTTGTAATTCTACTGTGTGAGCTGCTAACAGCCTGAAATACATGCTTTTTAGAAACTTTTTTTTAAAACATTTAGTACTTAAATAGTTTATTTTTAGGTTCAAGAGCAGAAAACCTCCATGACTGAATTATACATCGGGTTTAATTTGAATTTGCGTCACATGATTAGTGCAGCATTGAGGCCACTCAGGATAAGAGAAAGTTCAAAACTCTTTGTCTTTTTTTGTCCTTCTATGATTACATTCCCTCTGCTTCTTTAGTATTGACCTGCTCTTCCATTATAAACTTTCTGTAGCCTGTTGAGCCAGGAGGGAAAACTACTTTTTTTCTCTGCATCCTTTGTGTCTTTTCACACACACAGACTGTTTTCCTCACAATTTCCATTTATTTTCCTGCCCCATAGTGGGATCTGTCTCAAGGTTATCCTTTAACTGCAGGGCTGTGTGTGTGTGTGAGCACATGATACTTAAAGAAGTCGTATTGATTTCCACTGCAGGGCGAAGCTGTCAGCAGCCTTACCGTCCTGGAGACCAGCACAGGGACAGGCAACTAAAAGGAGACATAATTCCAGGTTTACACTGTATTTAGTTGGGTTCCACCGGCAGGTTTGCACTCTCTGTACACCTGGATATAAATTTATAAACAGAGTACTTTTAATTAAGAACCTTTAATGCTTTAAACTGTGATGGTAGTCAACATAATTTAGGTGGAATCAATTTGATTTACTACAATATTGTGTTGAAATCACAAATGTTTCTCATATTGTAAATTACTTCAGCACCACTCATAACTCTTTCCATTTCAGTGTTGAATTAAGGGTTCTGTTTCCTTAAAGCCCTCTTCCTGAAACATCCAATCTGCTCTTATTGATCAGATCATTTGTCAAAAATGTCAGTGGAAACCACAGCAGCTAATTTTACCCAACCAGCCGCTAAGTGGCAGACGATGTGCAGAAGGGTTTTGTGCTGATGTTGACAGAAGAAAAGCTGGGGACTGCACAGCATCATCTTCGGTGGGTAAAAATAACTCTTATCTTCTTCCTTACAACCAAACAAAACACATGCTCTAAACAGTTATACAAAATAGTTGCAAATGCAATTTTTCTTAACAGATTGCAGCAAAATATGTTTATTTTATTTATTTATTTGCCTAAAATTCTGAGCACATACAAAAATAATAGGAAGCATGTTAGAGGAAAACATACAGGTACACCAAGAAAAGCACCAAAGCACAAGAACAAAAAACTCAAAACATTCCTTTAAAAATAGTAAAGAACAAATGGGCTGGATTCACCAAACTTTCTTACATATTTTTTTAAAGCTTTACTTAATAAATTATTATCAAATCCTACGAACACTCGGGACATTTAGACATTTAGGTGCTGACATATTTGAAAAAAATCTGTTTGTATTGTCTTCTGCTGTTTAGTTCATTAAAATAAAGTAATAAAAATACAGTAAAGTTTTTGTCAGATTTTTTAATAACATTTAATAATTCATGAAGCATTTTGTTACTTTTATATAAATAGACAAATAGAGTAGACTGCATCCTGACATTATTTCTCTCTCATTTATTCAAGAACAAGTCAAGATGGGATTTAATTATTTTCCTGGTCGTAACACCGCTGTTACAACAGACTGCATACATGCCACATCCATCCCCTCAGCCACAAGAATATCGCTCCATAAATGTCCACGTCACCTGTTACTCCCAGATCCACCTGCTGAATGTGTAATTTAACAATTTCATTTACTACAGTGTCATTTTACCACTAATCAATGACAGCTTTTATTAGGAAACTAAGATTATTCTGTGGTCAGCCACATATCTGACTCATCTGGGGGTTTAATTTTATCAGGTACACTAGTTGCTCCCCCAGTGTGCTGCATCTTAAAATGATGCTGTCTATGTTCCAGGTTTGCTTTTGGTTCACAGACTTTTTAGTAAAATGGAAAGCAGAGCCCTCAGTTATCAGGTCCTTCTCTTGGTTTAAAAAAAGAAGTCACCAAGTTTTTACACTTACATTAATTTTCCTCAGCAAAAAAAACTTATATTGAGATCCATTTAACTTCAGGCAGCTTTCAGCCTTGGGTGCTGGAGGACCTCCCATACAGGAGGGGAGGCCTGAAGGGCTCCACTGTGTTGTGGTTGTCAGCACCGTCCCCTCACAGCAAGAAGCTATAGTGTGACAAATACTTTGCTTTTCTTTACTATGTGAATCACTGCAGCAGTGATAATATTTCCCCAAACAAATTGTTTTCTGATTTATATTACATCATCTCACTGAGTCACATTAAAAACAGTCAAAAACAAAAACAAACAAACAGAAAAAAAAGCTTCAGTACGTCATATTTTCTACCTGTTTATGTAAATTACATGTTCGTCACAGATGTAATTGTTATTGCCAGTTATACTGAATGATGAGTTTTCTCTCTAAGTAAGTAAGAACATAATGATGTGTTTGCTTGTGGCTAATAAAATGCAGATTGTTTAATGTTTATGGCTTAAATTAGTTCAGATGAACTTGTTTAATAGCAGCATTTAGCTGTATGACATAATTAGCAGTTGATATAATGAGGAAATTATTCACCCAGCTTGCACTAACTGTTTTTGGCTGCTATAAGACAGACTGACATGACCTCTTCTTTTCTGACTGACTGAGGTAAGTCTGATTGACTTCCTTTCTGTGAATAATGTGAACAAGGTACAAAACCTGATGGCCCAGCTCTGTATACTAGCTTGCACCTTCTGCATCCTTTATGAGCATTTTTTGGGTCCAGGCAGAGTTGTGCAGTATAGTTGATGTGCAACCAGCAAATACAGCAAAGAGGAAAAAGCAATGAATGTGTATTTGGTGTATGAAAATGGCGTACATATCATTTCCTGGTAGAAGCTCTCTTTCTGATAATGAGTAATTTCATTATCTCCTCCACTGTTACCATATTTGTTGTTGTCTGAGCTGAGGATGGAACTCAGAGGTGAACTCTAAACTCTGCACTGCCTTCCAGTGGAATTATTGCATAATAACCTTACCAACGTAAAGGATGCACGGGACATTTTGACAATGTTTGACAGACATACATAAAGGAAGCACATATTAACCTTTAGACTGCTTGGGGATGCCCCTTGATTCACTGAGTAATTACCTCTACTTTTCTCTCTTTGCTGTTTGTTCTCCATGGATAAAAATCTATGACATTATTGTTGTCATTTCCCTGTTTCTGTTTTTCTTCTCAGCAGGTCTCTGGCTAAGGGTTATGGTGCTGGTGGCTCCTCTTTTCCATCTTCAGAAGGTCGAGGCAGATAGCAAACTTTCCTAGTTCAGGTTCTACTGTTGCCTGTCACCTTGTGCATACTAATAAAGGCGGGTGGATTGAATCAAAGAAAAGATGTGATGCAATCCATTGGTTTTCTTTGATGCATATAATTTTTTTTATTATAAACAGAACTAACTAGGACCATATAATGGATTTTTTTTGGCTGAATTGGTCTGTGTCTTTAGAAGTTTCTTGAGATCACTTTGTTGTGAATTGAATTAAAAAACTAAAATAAAAAGCACAGAGGTGGTACTTTGAGATGAATCAGCATACCAATAGATGATAATGAAGAGCTCTCTGAGCTGATTTTAATTAACTTTTGCACCTTTGCATACCTGTAAAATGGCAGTGACAGAGTTAAACAGGCCCACGGTTCAGTTTTAGCAATTTATTTTAATTAAGAAGCCGACTGGCGCAGGTCTGATAGCAGATGGAGGAGTCTGGTGGTCTGATTTGATGTGATTCCCTCCAGTGACCCATTTGACTCTTCCACTTCCTCCCCCATCACCTCATCCTCCTCCCTCCTGTCATCCTTCAGGGTTGCAGGGTCACACTCTGGCCTCCAGCCCTCAGCCGGGGTGGAGGAGACAGGCGTGAAACTTAAGACGATGCCGTTATACCGCAGCGAGGACTCCTTCCACGATGTGAAGATGTAATCAACTCCTGACAGCTGCTCAAAAAAAGGACAAACAGTAGGTTCTTAAATCTTCATTAGTCAACCGTAAATGAGGTTTGCTTTACACTGCAGCACACTGCAACACATGCACAGCATATCTATTACACCCTAACTGAGAGCCAAGGTAATGGTGTCTATTGATTTCCTTTCTCTCGTCTACTAGTCAAGCATGCAAAGGTTTGGATGCCGGGTAATGAAATTACCTTCACTCTTGAGGATGTCAGAAAAATGTTACAGCTGGGAAGAGGCTCCCTTACTGAGCACGTGCGGTAAACATGGCACCTGTTTGCATCGCCTTAATACACTTCAACGGCAGAACTTCCTGTCGCAATCAACTCTCTTTTTTCCTTCCTGCTCCCATCATCACGGCAGTTATTCATTTATTATTCATCTCATCAGAAGCGCTAAATGATGTAAATGACCTTCTCTGAACTGTATGGGAGTCCATTTGGACACTGTCAGACACCATTAGACATTCAGCACCCGGCTGCTGGAGAGGGTCAACTGTCTCTGCTCAGCATTGACAGATAAAAAGTGACTGGGCTTTGTGTTCATGAAAAGATCTGAAGATAGTTTTCAGTATTTTTTTAAAGCTTCTGGTTGCTCTAAGAATAGAAAGAGAGGCAAAATAAAAAAAAAGGCAAAATGCTACGAGCCATGATTTAGTTCATGTGCATGGCATAACTGAGTCACCGCGAGGTATTTGTATGTGTGTGTTTTCTGTGTTTCCTCCCCGTGAGCTTGCTGCTTTGAGTCAGTAAACACAATGCCGCCTTTAATTAGCTCTGCGGTTCTAATTGATTAAAATTCCCCGCAGCGCAATTATGAGATTTCATAGAAACGCTTTCACCCCTTTTCTCCCCCTTCTTCTTGTGACTTTCTAGCTCAGTGAATTTTCTGCTAGTCCACCGTCTTTCTGCCTGATTTTCGCAATATTTATGCCCAGACTGTTTGAATGGTCAGGGAAGAAACACGGTTACTCTTCTCTGGTCACAGTTCTGAGGCTTGTACGCTATCAGGTCATCTGTCTGCATGTGTTACACTCTATGTGAATATTAATGGATGGATCCCAGCAAGTACATAACATTTAACTAAGATTCGCTTGTGGGTCAGTTCAGTCTGATTCAACTTTATTTGTATAGCGCCAACTCACGACAAAGTCATCTCAAGGCACTAATAAAGATACAGTCCAATTAATTTATAATGCAATTCAATGCATTTCACTGTAATCCAGTGATAATCCAGTTAAACTAAATTGATTACATGGTCCACATTAGTCCAATTTATAATTATTTTGTGTTTACAAATTCAAATTTAGCTTATGCCTAGCCCTACCGGCAGGGAAAATGATAACTAGCTTTTTGATTTTTCAAAGTGCTCAAAATTCATGTGTTGTGCAATGTATACTACTTCGGAAATACTTTTTTTTTTTTTTTAAGCTTTTGAATCTCAAAATGCTCAATGATCCTTAACACGGTATTTGTACCTGCACAGGGACAAAATGTTGTCCAGAAATGTGTGGCCAGATGTTAATATTTTTAAAGAATAACTTATTAGAAAACCACTTTTAAACTTACTATAGACTGCTGACAGTGATAATCCATATGTGTCTGGAAGGATGTTTCTGTCCTTTTCCTCCACCACACCACTAGTGCCACCCCTGGGAGAGGTTGAGGCCAGTTTCTGGTTTTTATTTCAATATTTAACTTCTTGACACCTAATGTCACAAACTGACAACAAACCAATTCTGTGTTGTATTTCAATTTATATGTTTAATTACTTTTATCTATGCTTTTATTTAGATATACAGTCAACAATTTTATTCATTTTAATTTATTTTTTTAATTATATTTTACCTGAGTTTTTCCATTTGACATTTTTGTCTTAATTATTTTTTCTGTATCTGTTTTTTTTTACATAATTATAAATTAAGGGCTAAGCAGGCGCACTTCTGTATTAATCTTTTCTCCCCTTTTTTGGAATTAATTCATTATCTTTTGTGCTTTGTTTTTTTGCTTTTGTAGCCAGTATATTTTGACTACAGTTAAATAGGACAAACACAGTGAAAAACACATTTTACAAACAACGAGTTAATTGATAACATGTCAGTCCACGCTGGACTGATGAATATCTGCGGTACAACATGCTAAAGTTTCATTTGTCTTGTGTACGTACGTAGGTTTCTGTGTGTAACTGTGTGTTAAACAGCAACCTCATCACAATTCAGTCAGGTACCACACATGCACATGCCCAGGAGTGCCACAGCTCAACATCCTGGCATTATTGGAAGGAAAAGGCCTGTGATGAGAAGCCACTGCACTCCACTGAAATAACACTCAAGCAAATTACTCTTTGAACTTGACTACAGGCTACGCAGCCTCATCACAGAGTCACTGCAGTCAGAATAGCGGAGTAGCAATAAAGCATCCTCACACATGTTGAGACAGCTCATGAATAACAATGAGGAGCAGGCTGCAATCATTGTGACAGTCTGTAACAATGGGGAAGAGAGGCGAGTCGTTAAGAGACTCCTTCATTTGTCTTAACTGTTCATCACACATGTACACATAATCTAGAGCGTTGGTATTTATTGGCTAAATATGTAGTCAAAAAGTCACAATATAAAGGTTTCCTGTTTGTTACCTGGCTTCACTAATCCTTTCAAGATCAGGCTGAACAGTGTTACAATGCTGGTTAGCAGCTAAGTCAACCAAAGTTACTCAGTTCTGGCTACAATCATATTCATGGTGGCATCAGCTGACCAATCACAAACATGGATCTTTAGCCACATAGTTCTTCAACTGCTGCAGCTAAAGTTAAGAAAGAAAGCTTGCAAAACAAGCCTCACTTCCCACTTTATCAGGTCCACCTTACCAGTTGAAACCCCCTTTTTCCTTCAGAAATGCCTTAATTCTTGGTGTCATAGACAGACCTCAGAGATTTTGCTCCATAATGACATGATATCATCATGCAGTTACATTTTTACAAACCAAGTGCAAACATTGAGTACTTGCTGATAGTGAGTACTAATAAGTCCTGTTACACTTCACTCAGTTCAGTTGTGGGTCATCCTGTAGCCGTCCTCTAAATGTAGGGCTCGAAAACTGTCAGAACCTTCATGAGTAAGGAGGATGTGGTGTCTGAAAGAACACAGAAGTAAAATGTTTTTTTAGGATACTAAAAAGTACTGCGTTGTAAGTGCTGTACTGTTGTTCATTATACACCCAACGAGTAGGAGATGTGTTTGTTGGCGGAGCCGGAAGCTGACGCCTGAGTGTGATAATGCGAGCCAGTTAATAAAAGTTTGTTCTATGCAGCAACTTCTCTCGTTGTTTATTTCACGAGGAAAAATCCACTTATGTCTGTGAGACACAACAGAGGATAAAGTGGTTTTTGGTGGATTTTGTTCACCACTATGACAAAGCACCTACCTGCCCAAAATTAGGTTATTTTTGATAATGCCAAATTCAGATGTTTTATATGGCATCAGTAATAACTTTGTTAAATAGAATTAAACAAATAAAAATGTTAGGTAGGGTAGAAAAAATTTAAATAAAAAATGGTAAATAAAAATGGAGGATACTAATAATTGTGTTTGACATCTAAATTTAAGCTAGCTATAATTGTGCATAGCAAGCAGCGATCATCTTCAGGTCTGATTAAATTTTTAACCTCAGAGCTATCAAGTAAAGAGTGAGGAGGGTTTACCAAATGCTTGAATGACCTGCTCTGCCTCAATTACTACCCAGAGCTGGACATCTGGGAGCGGATGACCCTGGTAAAGCTTCATATATCACTTCCGAGCCTCCCGGACCAGCCATTCCCTTCTCTGGAAGTGGTGGAAGTAGAGGAAAACAAGTTGTAGTTCTTCCTCTGGCTTTGGTTTAAGGGTCGTGCTGCGGTGAGCTCGGTCCAGTTTGGGTGCGGAAGACAAGATTTCCTTATAGCCTCTTACCGATGTTTCGAAAAGAACTGTGTAGGTTGTGCACTTTCAATTCCCAATCATTGGACCGTCTGCTTCTCCCCTCCAGGTCAGATAGCTTAGCTACTGGCTTCCTGTTATCAGTTTAAAGCGCATAAAGTTTCTACCTGCTCCAGCCGTGTCAGCATTTTCTTTGTAGTATCGACAGTCTGTTGTGGTAGCTAGCAATGGTTGGAGTCTGTCCAATTTGTTATTAAGTTATTGGAAGGATGTCTTGAGCTCGGAGAGCAGGACTGATCTGTGGTCAGCTATAGTGCAATAATGTCGCTTTTGATTACATAGTGGTTTATAAAAGTGGTTTTTATAAAAAAAAATATCTGTTGATTTGGTTTTGTAGTTTTTTTAATATAGAGTACGAGTACATACACGGTTTTTGACCGATACCAAATACTAGTATCAGTATTGGTGCATCCATAATGCTTTAATGTTGTTTCCACCTAAATGATTTGGAGATTGTGGGGGGTTGGGTGAACTTAGACTGGCCTTAAAACTATGTTTTAATATCATAAAAACAAAAGCGGTACAAACAAATTTCTTCTGCACAAACCAGCGCTAATGCAGCACAAACGATTCAGACTATTTTCTACTATTAGTTGGTGGGCTAGACTCTCCGATTTAGAAGAGGCGCGTGGACACAAGAGGAAGTATTGGCAAGTACCCGCCCAGAACGCTACCAGAGGCCGCATGCATGGACATCTTTGAGAACATTTTAAGGACAACGACTGGAAGATTGCTCACCTGAATGAGAATAAACTGTTTTAAAACCTTCTAACTCTTCTAACTCTGCTCCCCCTGACCCAAAAGAACCATGGTGGCTTTGGCCTTTTTGGGCCAAACACCATCCGTGACACCCGGGCTGCTCACTGGGAGTGTTTCTGTTTTTCAGACCATTCTCTGTAAACCCTAGAGATTGTTGCGTGTGAAAATCTCAGCAGATCAGCAGTTTCTGAAAGAGACCTACAACTGTGCCACGTTCAAAGTCTCTTAAATCCAGATGCTCAGTTTGAACTTCAGTAAGTCGTCTTCACCATGTCTACATGACTAGATATGTTGAGATGCTGCCATGTAATTGGCTGATTAGATTTTTGTGTTAATAAGCAGTTGATCAGTGGTTGGTGTCACTAATGGTTGAGTTAAAATGGAAAAATAAATTAAAAGTGACCAGACTGCAACATCCTCACTGGTGAGAGGGAAATAAAAGTCAACCATCCATCAGAACTTCATTAACAGGTTTTTGGACTGACCTGAAAATGAAATATTCCCTCTTTAATCCAGCGTACTTGGAAACAGATTTAAAAACCCATCTTTTGTCAACTGTTAACATTGATTTATTAAGCCCTCACTGCAGGGAAGTTATTTTAAGCACTTAGCTGCTGAAAGTTTGTGTATTTTCTTTTGCCGTGTGTGAGCAGACACAAATGACGACAGTTGTTTTAAGTACAGTATCTACCTTAAATTCCCTTGTTTTAGGTCAGACATATTAGGTGGCTGATCTCTTTTTCAGTCTGCATGCAGAACTCTAGCTGGACCAGCAGTATCCCAGCATGCCTTAGTTCACATCGTTCTGGCCAAAACCAACTGATTCTGCACGTAGTCAGGAATCTCTCAGGCACAGCTTGACATTTGGCATAGGGAGAAAAGATATTGGATTTATAATTGAATTAGTGTGAGGAGAAAAATAAGTTTCAGGAAACTGTTTTACTTAACCATAATAGTTCAGCACAGACACTTCCCTATTTAAGATTAAGGGGGGCGCTTGATGGTGAGGTCCATCTGGTTTCATGTTTCTCTGTTTGTTGCATGAATTTCTGAAACTATGACCATTAATCTGCTGCTACAACAGCTATTACCCTCAGTTTTCTCCACATCAGTCCCATGGGTAAAGTTCTATGCAGTCCACCCCTCTAAATGCAGGAAAACATTTTTTATAGGTCTCAAAAAAGAAAAAAAAAAAAAAAAAAAAAAAACGATTATGGAAGCATGACCCAAGTGTGATCAAAGGATTTTTATACCCCTTTGTCTGTACAGTATTTTGGACCAATGTGATGTTGACTTGTTCTCTGAGACATGTGATCTTCCCCATGGTTTGAGCTACGTTAAAAGCCTTTAGTTACAATTAGAAACTGCTCTATGTATAAAGACGGGGTGGGAGGGCTGGGCATGTTTATTCGTCCAAAAGGGGGGCACAGTCAAAAAAAGTTTGAGAACCACTGTTTTATTTTCATTCAAATGGAACTCCAGAGACGCATTTCAGAACCAAAGATTGCACTGGATCATAGATAAAAGCATTAAAAATAAAACATAAAAACACCATCAGAAACCAGAAACCTGTGGCAGTTAAAAAATCTAATTAAGCTGAGTTAAAAAGGAGCTTAATGAATATGACTAAAAATATCCCTAAAAACCATAAAATAGGATAAAAGAAAGTTGCATGATAGTCTTTTAAAAATGAGATGTGATATAAAGCTGGACGGCTCTTCCATGATCTCTGTTCATGATGTTTGATACCACAGATTGTCTTTCCGATATGACACCAAGTAAAATTTAAACCAATATCTTTTTACCAGTAAAATAAAAAAATAAAAAAATATATAACTGTATGTTTGTCAATAATAAAAAAATCAATAAACCACAAATGAGAATGATTGATGTTATTATCTGTCTATCTATCTATCTATCTATCTATCTATCTATCTATCTATCTATCTATCTATCTATCTATCTATCTATCT
>JBAFSZ010000021.1:22878142-22888454 GCA_036919955.1 Melanotaenia pygmaea
CTGCTGAATTGATAAATACGCTCACCAGGGTATTTGGTACGCTCATCGAGGTATTTGGCAGCGATGTAACGCCATATGTTTGATTCTCTTACTGAAGAAAGACCCAGTACCAGTAAACCTAATGTTACAGCAGTCCACCAGTCTCAAGAAGCTTCATCAACCTCAACAAGTGTTTGTGAGTCTTTTGTTTGTGTTTGTCATGCAGTAGTAAGTGGTACTAACAGTGCTGGGACGTGATCTTTCATAACTGCTGTGGAGAACTCAAGCGTGGTTCTGTGATTTCATGGACTAGCATGCAGAGGTAAATGTGTAAGTATAAGTGTAAAAATATGGTTCCTTGCCCAGTGAAGGATTAAACCAGGTGATACTGGTAGTAAGGGGCTCAAAAAAACATTAAACACTGATGTAAGGCAGGATGGATCCATGCTTTCATGATGTTTCCACCAAATTCTGAGCCCAGCATCTGAATGTGGAGCTGAAATGGAGACTCATCAGACCAGCAACGTTTCTCCATCTTCTATTGTCCAATGTTGGTGAGTGTGTGTGAATTGTAGCCTCATTTTCCTGTTCTTAGCTGACAGGAAGCACCCGGTGTGTCTTCTGCTGCTGTAGCCCATCTGCTTCAAGCTTGGACTTTTTAGTACTGATTAGTACCCAAGTATTGATTGTTTTTGACAACCTTTACTCAGGTACTTACCATGAAAGTGAGAATCCTAAAACCTTCAAATCGACCTTGAATCTGTAGAAAACAGGGGTTTGCTTTGGGACTCTTTAGAGCTTACTGGCCTGGATAACAAGCTTAAACACTAAGACATGCTGGCTGGAACAGTTATATCAATTTATTTGTCTTTCAATCCATTTTCTGCAGCTTAGTCATGACTGAGTCATGGTGGTAGCAAATTAAACAAAGCTGCCTACTCCCCTTTGCTCCTCCTGGTGCTCCCAGAACAGACAGATAAAACTAACTGTGTTCTCAGCGAGTACTGGGGTGTCCTAGATGTATGAGCCTTGCATGAATCTGCAGGGAGGCCACACTTTTACAGTATCTGACTAACCTGGAAACTTTTTAAGCTAAAAAAAGAATTGTGATACTTAAGAAGCTATTTAGTCGTCACCTGTGTGTTAGCTATATCAATACACACAGTCACCTCCACCACCTGCATTTTATAATTCCAGCATAGAGCTGGGTGGGAAAACATTTAAAGTTTGTCCTCAGTGGTAAACTGATGGGTCATTTGTGAGGAAAATACTGTCACAAGTCACCAAAACATCAGGGAATTATGAAAAAAGATGAGAATCCATCAATCTGGGAATGGTTCAGGTTTTTAAAACCTGGATTGACAGAAAAATAATATCTGATAAAAATAACAAAGGGACTTGTTGACAAAACTAGAAACACAAAGAAATCTTTCTCCTGGGCTGAAGAGCGTGAAGTCCTGGAGTGACATCTCACTTTGCTGAGGATGACCTCCTGGGTTGGCGCGGAGACTCTCTTTCAGTGCAATCATGGAGAGAAGCAAAGGCTGGCCAAGCGTTGCTTGAGCCCTCAGTTCAGGTAGCAAGTAGGTCACAGCTGGATGGTGGAGGTGTCCTCCTTTCGTAGGATGCGGGTGCTGACAAAACCACAAAGCAGTTGGAGAGGACAGGGCCAGCACCAGGCCTTCTACATGTGAAGGATTACTTCAGATAAAGTGGGCATTTTGGTGTTGAGCTCAAGGAGGGCCAGGTCAAGGTGCCAGGTTCTCAAGGCAATGCATCCTGAAGAGCCACCGTTAATGATGTGATGTGCATGAAGTGTTTGGTAGGCCAAGTCCAGCAACAGAGGTGTCAAGTAATCTATCTTAATTAAATAGAAGATTTTGGGGTATCTATACTTTACTGGAGTAATTATATTTGAACCCACTTTCTACTTCTACTCCATTTTTACACAATTATCTCTACTTTCTACTTCTTATATTTTAAAAATAGCCTTGTTATTCCTATTTCATTTTGACTTGTTTTCATTCCAGTTTGTCATCGTTAAAAGTAAAACACACAAAAACCTACCTAAAGAAATCGCACCATCCGGATAGAGTGAATTTGATTGTGATTGGATGAGAAGTATAAATATATACCATTCAGATAGCTGGCCAATCATCTGGTTGCAACCAAACACAAACATTTAAATACATACACAAAGGCCAAGGCCTGGGGCCATAACAGATACCCTATTGGTTTGTGCGCGATCATAGATCCTATTGATCCAATCATACCTGTGCACGATAGCAGACGTATGTAGCCTACTACAAAAATGTCCATGGCAGAGAGTCAACAACAAAATTTCCCAAACAAGCACCAGCGAGGAGTACATTGGTAGCCAGGAAGAGCAGCCAACCGTTCTACATCCCTGGTCATACCTGAAGTAATTTTTCTAAATGGTTGGATGCAAAAACAACTCCGTTTGAATGTGCTGCAAGCTCTGGGCATCCAGGCACCAAAACGTTATGGCTTTGATAAACTTGTTGTCTAATTTAAAATAGCAAATTGAGGTTATCTGAAAGTTTGTTATTATCAGTCAATTCTTGACAAAATATTGTAGTAACCTAGTACCATACTAATGGTAACTTTTCAATGTTTGGTATGTCAGCAGGCAGAGAAGATGATAGAAAGGAATAAAGGAGAAAGTTGAGTGTTGGTTGGAAGAGGAGTTGGTGAGCAAATCACAACCTTTTGTAATTCCCAAGTAACATACATTGTTAGGATGGACAAGCAGCCACATAGATAATTGTGTTTTTAACAACTCATTTGCTCATAATACTCGTCATTTTCTTTACATGTTCAGTGCAGCATCGGTTGTGATGATGCATAACATCCATGTAGATCTAGTGGATGGATCTAGTGAATACAAAATTAAAATTTAGTGCAAAGATATTCATCAGGGAAGATTTCAATTAGTTTCTGTGAGTCAAAAGTCTGTAATGAGTAATGTTTGCGCTTTGAGTCTGAAAACTTACCCGAAGACCTGATTTGACAAACAATAGGTTAGTAATTGAGGCATGACAACAGAGGAGAGTATTTGCTGTCAGGAGCAGGACAAGATAAAGCAGAAAATGCTGAACGGTGCTGCATCACCAGTCATCATAACTTCCCCATGTTGTCTGAATGAACCAGTTCAAACTGGAGTAATACATGAAGTAATAGCCATAACTGTTCATCGGTTAAACTAATAAAAGTTTGAGAACCAGTTCTTCACCATTGCATGGTAGATGACAACAATTTTCCCTGTTCACAGGTAGACTGCCAAACCCAAAGAAGAAGAGTCGATGGCCCCGATTTAGATAAAAGCACAAAATTGCATGCACATGTAAACAGATTGCACATGTTGTTTGTTTATGATTTGCGATTGATCACCTTTAAATGTCGGTGCAACTGATAGCAGATAGCAAAGAGCTGATTGTAGGGCAAAGTATGTGACAAAACAATAGTTTTTAGTGATGAATTAAAAATTTTAGCCCAAGACATATTGATCAAATAAATGTGCCTCCTGTGGCACCTTTTATTACGCACACAGTGTACGCTCTGTGCACTAACTGAGGCACCTTGAAGCTGCTCAATGCTGTATCTGGGCTTTAAAACCCTTAAGAGAGGGATGGAAGATGGGGTAAAGGCAGTGGTATGGGTTCTCAGTGCCAGCAGACCCAGAGTGGAGCAACAACAGCTGATCCTGTGTAACACAGCATTCAACACAGCAGTAAAGCCATAAGTTTCAATACTCTTTGCCCCTGGCATTCAAAAAATATTTACACGATCAGAAAAGATGTGGTCTCTCTGTTGCTTTCAGGGTATCTGTGCCTTCTTCTTGCAACAATAACTGCAGTCGCTGCTGCGTAAAGTTGTACCAGTTAACACCTGCCTTTCAGGCGTGCTAAATGTAGATGGAAAATTAGCCAATGTGATCAGTTTCATGTTTGGTAAATCACATTTTGCGTTATTTAAATAATAATCCCCAAAATACACTTAAGCATACTTTACCAGAGTAAGAGCTACTGCGAGTTTGGTGGCACTACAACATGTCATATTGTGGTTATTGAATATTTTCCTTTCATATTATTTTCATATTGTTTCCAGACGGTTCCTGCCCAGTCGAGCACCAGCAGGCTCTGCACAGAGCCCAATGCAAGCCTCCCAGCTCGGAGGGCGGCTCGTTTTGAGGAAAATACGACTGTAGCTTGCGGTCACGTTGCTGTGATTGTGGTGTTGTATTGGTTTTGTAGAAGCAATGTTCGGTTGATGAGTTATTAATCTGGAAAAGCTGAATCTGTGAATATGTCTAACTTTACCGTTTCCTGTTTACACAGTCTTGTCCCTACCCTCACGACATCACTTCCAGGTCATATGGTTGTAAAAGTGTTTCAGTAAACTTGTAAAAGGGTTTTGTGTCAATTTAAATTTGTATCACGAAAAGTGTTTCTCTGGATGTAAATTTGTTTTGCATTTCCCAGCCACTGTAAGAAACGGCCATATTGCTTATTTATCAAGTGCAAACATGTTAAATGGATTGCGCATGATAATTTGTCTGTTTAACAGATTCCTCGTGGGCCTGGTTAGTAAATCAACTGTAACACATTTTTGCATGTGCAATCAAGTTTGCAGATTTTTACACACGCAAACTTTTATTAGATCAGGCCCTCTGTGTTTCACTCAGAGAAACTGTATGTTTTGTATTAACAAAGAAGTATTGCAATACTAAAATCTTAAAATACTGCCCCCCCTCTGGTGACCCCACACAGCCTCGTTTATTTACTTCAGTCCTGTTTATTCACACTTCTTTTTTGCACAAGTCAAACAGCTGCTTCAGATTTTCTTGGTTGGAGAACCGAATCTGGTTAATCGGTAATTAATTTGCCCTTTCGACCTCCCCAAATCGAAAGTCTGGATACATAAACTTCCGGAGCTGTTCCAGTCTTATGTGAGCTGTTTTTCCGTATACCCCTCTTATCATGTACTCTGACTGCTCTAAACAACATCTGGAGGTGTTTAGGATGAGGTATCATATTTAAAAACATTGCTATGATTAGTAGCATATATCAGCCCCTTATTGGAGAGTTGCAGAAAATGAAGATATATATTAACCTGTTGATACCAGACGTCCTGTGGGCGGGGCATGATAAATATGTATTTTCCTCAGTCTCCCTTTAAAGTACCGCCACATGTTGCACACCATTGGAAAGCTAAGCTTATTGAGATGTGAATGATGTGTACCAGTCTAGGCTACAATCATAACTATAGATTCAGTGAAACACTCATTTCAGACCAGTCACAAATGTGAGTATTTTTAAATCCATATTGTACTCCAGTAGTAGATGATATTGCAATAAAAATGCTCCTGTTATATCAACAAGGGTCCAATAAAATAGTTTTTCAAAAACCAGTTGTAGGTGAAAATTGAAGGATTATGAGGAGCAAGACTGCAAACATAAAACAGGAGAACAGAAATAAAATTGATGTATGGGTAAAGGAAAACAAAGGCGACTGTGAAAACACATTAAAAGAAAAATTATTGTAATGGAAAGAAGTCAGAACAGAAAAGAGTCAAACAGAGAGCAACATTTTAAAGGCAGAAATGGAACAGGTGCAGCTGTGGTGCTTAATTTGGCTGTTTTTAGATCAAAGTGAGCTCTCATACAGTTAGTGCCCAATTATCAAGAGAAACAACAAAACAGGCTCATAACACAGAATCATGCACTGGAGGCAGATAATGTGTTAAAATTACGCTTGCACCACAGAGAGCAACAACCAACTCCTCAGCTTTGTTCCCAGGGTGTAAGGCCCATCTCAGGTGGTGGTTATGACACCACTGCCTTTGCAATAATACTGATGATTGTATGTGTACTAAATCCACTCAGATACAAAAATATACAACTAATACCAATTTTGACCAGTGTTTGAGTTTTTCTGATGAGGTTGGGATAATCAGTACATTGTTTTTAAACCTGAAAGTCTTTTCACTATGAAACTGTATGGCAAAAATAGATTCTTTATGGAAATGTTAATTGTATTTAGTAAATATTGATTGCTATTATTACTACTGTTCTGCTATAAGATTATGTAATGCTTAGTAATTATTATCAGTAATGAATGTGATTATTGTATAATGACTGAAAATTGGTTCAATCGGTTCAAGTTATCTGGAGACATTGCAGTGTCCTTGTACTCAACCTTTTAACCAACAGGTTAACAGGTTGTTTTTGCCATAAAGTAATTCTGAAAGTCTTTTCAGACGACATAGGGAGTAGAATCAGCTGCTGGTTTATTTTTTTATGTTCTTTTTCTCTCTGGATAAATTTTCAGGCCTGTCTGCTTGGGGTTTCATAGCTCAAAACACCTGTAAAAGACCAGAGAAGCTCTCCCAGTCTCTCTGATTGTGACACTGAGTACAAACAGGTGAAACTTCTGTGAAGATCTCATGAATGTGTAAGTGAGGATTAACACACCTTACTGTTGCTTGTTCTTTATAGTATGAGGGCAGCAACTCTGAGATGTGAGCAGGGCCAACTTAGCATATTAAAAAAAAAAATTAAAAGTGTAAATTGACTTTGTTTCTGGTGCCCCAGAATGTGATTTCAACACATTATATGCTACCATCGTACAAAGTGTGGTCAAATGTGTGTTTATGTGTCTGGAGTGAAAGAATGCGGAGCTGGTCCAAACAGAAATGTTTTGTTAAACAACATGTTGCTTATCAAATTGCGTAGATGCAGAATGAATCTAGGAAGGTTTGCACTTTCTGAATGCCCCAGCAGGTTACACAATTACCTTTAATTACAGTGATCGGACCAGCAGGCCTTTAAGTAATTAGTACATGGCAGAGCTTTCAATAACTTTTCTTTGTTAAATTAAATGCTAAATTGGCTTTGGCATTAAGCCAGAGAGGCAACAATGCATTTTACGATCATAGGCTGAAAGTGGTGTTGCTAATTGGTTTGACAGGTCTGCTTATAAATACAATGTGAGCTCTTCAGCTCCCATTACATCTCAAAGGTCGTCGGGTTTGTGTTGGGTTTAATAGGAGGAAGCAATTTATCATTTAGTTGTTGTTCCTTCCCAAATGATGCTAGCTAAACCCCTTTCCTTTTACTTTGGATGACCTTCTGAAAGCAAGTGGTAGAAAAGTCAGAGAGGGAAAAGTCCAAATGTACCTTGTTATGATGTTACCAAGCAAAGACGATTTGGCTTTTGTGAAGTTTCTTTTAAAAAATAGTCTCATGGAAATCAATCAGCTTTCAATGTCTTCAACTCTTATCTAGCAATCTCTGTGTCAAACATGTTAAATATGAAAGATTGTAAGGACAAAAGATGTAAAGTAATATTCCCTAAAATCGAAATTTTTTTGTTGAGATTTTCTTGCTGAGGCACCCCTATTGATGGCTAACTGGCATCCACCTTACATCCCCCCTCTACTCTAAGCTCTCTCCAGGGAGTAAAAGTCAGTCTGATGTTGACTCTTGTCTTTATCGCTCTATCTGCAGCCTTCCTCCAATAATATCCTCTTGCATTTCTTTGATGAATCACCCATGGTGCGAGTTCAAAGCGTGTGTTGATGTCCAGTTGCTGGTGTGTGACACAGTGCCGTTAAGTGAAAAGCAGCTGTAAAGTGAGGTTTCTCAGCCTCAGGATGCTGCTGGCCAATGACATGAATGTCATTGTGCATCAAAATGAGTCTAATTTCTAATTTCAAAAAGTTATGTAATACTACTTTAAACTCATATTATTCCATACAACCCAGTTTCTTCAAAAGAGACCATGTATCCTGTGTTCCTCTCACTTCGGTGGCAGGAGATGACTTCTCACCCTCACACTTATTCTCTTACTTTGCCAGTTCTCCTTGTGGGGAAGAATAAACCTTTACCACATGTAACAAGTAGTGATTTCACAGGACAATATCCCATCCAGCAAGTTTGAAAGCTGAATGGCTTTGAGCAAAAACATTTCATTGCTGGGTTCTCTGGACTTTAATGTTCACTGATCTAAATTTGATCTTGATTGACCATCTACAGGGTACAGCACGGACAACCCAGTGAAGGCAATCACTTATCGGCAAACAGAAGCCAAATACAATAAATGTATCGTGATGAACCAATGAACTTTGTAGGCAACTTCACCCTGGCTGGCATAATAGTTTATATTTGCTGGTGAATAATGATTGTTACCTGTAGCATTGCAGAGAGCATAGACTATATAGAAACTCTAGATTTGCAAGATATAAGTAAATCCATGGCTATAGGAGAGGAGGCTAAGATCACAGAGCTCTCAACACATGTAAAATTTCACAATGGCTGACATTGGTGTAGAAAAAGGAAGACTTTACCTACAAGTGTCACCAACACTAGCCACTCAGGACCTAAAAGCCATTTAGTATTAAACATCTTCTTTGTCTTTGTCTCTCCTCCACTTTCGTTGAAATTCTCCCCTACCTCTTTTCTTTCTTAAAATATTTTTGGGCTTTAGTGGCCTTTCTTTTAAACGTAGCTTTACAGTATATGTAGGTTGGAAAGAGCAAAGAATGACTTGCAACAAAGGTCCAGATCGGGACTCGGACCTGGACCAGCTGCACCAGGAAGCTGTGGCCTCTGTACAGGGGATGGCTGCTCGGCCGGTTGGGCTACACCCCCCCACCCCCACTTTCCTTTCCTAATAACCAGTCTGGTTCTTTACTCTCTCCAACCACTTTCTTTAAATTTCGTTCCACATTCAGCTGCACTTAGATCAGGCAGTAACATTTCAGTAAAGTCACACACAGCCTAAGGATGTATGAAACACCAAGGAAATAATATTGATAGGAAATATAGTGACAGCACTGTCAGGAAAAATAATCAAAATTATTTTCTTTCCAGTAAGTTTTTATTTTCTACCCACCAAAATTAATTGTAACCTACATTTGACAGGTTGGGGGTTTAATTTAGAGCTTTAATAGCACCTACCTGGACACTGTTGCCAATGCGACTACACCCCTTTTAAGAAAGCCGATACTCGTTGATGGCAGTTGCCTCTCTTTGCAATAATGGTACAAGAATAGTTCCAAAAATAGAACTGGATTGAGTGTGTCTTCAGATAACAATACAACTGATTGTCCATGGGATATGCTGGACAAGGAAATCTGATCAATAGATGCCTTACATCACAAGACTTACTATATCTGCTATATATCATATCAGTTCTAGATATCTCAGCA
Source organism: Melanotaenia pygmaea (assembly GCA_036919955.1). Taxonomy (NCBI): domain Eukaryota; kingdom Metazoa; phylum Chordata; class Actinopteri; order Atheriniformes; family Melanotaeniidae; genus Melanotaenia; species Melanotaenia pygmaea. The sequence continues at coordinate 22,887,354 of JBAFSZ010000021.1, forward strand.
TGGGTCAGGGCTGTTTTCATAAGAAATGGTTGACCTACTCAATATTAGGTGGATGGTCACAATGTTTTGTCTGAATAGTGTATACTGTGTGCTGTACACTGTCATACAAATGCAGAAAAAGACCAAATATTAAATTTAAAATCTACTTACAGACATTTTCACTCCATTTTTTATATTGTAAATTGTTTTAAAAGTAATTTATTCTACATTTAATACAGAAGCACAAGTCTCAAATTACTCAGGGGTTTACAGATAATCATTTTCTGTAGCTGCTGCTAAATCTAGGTCCTCTTCCTCATTCCTTACCTGTAGTCTACCAAAAGGGCCTCTTTTGGGGCCTTTATCAGTTCTTTTAGTTCTGCACCCTTGTCAGCATGTTTAAGTTATTTTAATGATGTTTCTTATCACGCTATGCTGATGATTTTCAGTTGTATATTTCTTTCCAACCCCATGATTGTAAGGTTCAGATCTTCCTTAGGTGCTTGGACTGTCAGAAATTGGATGGTTGACAATTTTTGTTCAGCTTAATGATGAGAAAACTGAATTCCTTGTCTGTGCCCCTGATAGATTTCTGTTTAAGATAAAACTCCCTCAGCCAACATGCCTTGTATGTTAAACCCTCAGTTAGTAATGGCAGTTTAACTTTTGACTCGACAATTACTCTGGATGCTCATATTAAAGAACTGGTCATGTCAACCCGCTGCACTGGCTCTCCATCCACTACAGAGAAAATTCTAAAGTTTTGGTTAAGTGAATTACATGGTCAACACCAATTTATATCAGGGGCATTCTGCAGTCATATGGCTGCAGCAGGTCGCTGAGGCCATGTGATCAGGGTCTGCTGGTTGAGCAGCAAAGACATTTAAAAACTAAAGGTGGCAGAGCTTTTGCAGCAGTTGCCTCTGCTTTCTGGTGGTCCCTTCCTCTGAGCCTGAGACTGTCGACTCAGTGATCGCTTGCAAAAAGCTATTTAAACTTTATTTTGATGTATTTTATTTTTCTTGTTTCTTGTATCTCTCTGTGAAACACTTTATGATTTTTATCTTGATAGGTGCTATATAAATAAGTAATGTACACACACGCACACACATTATACATACA
>JBAFSZ010000021.1:22888554-22899099 GCA_036919955.1 Melanotaenia pygmaea
GTATATAATAGTGAACAACAGCATGGCTAAAAACAGGGTTAGTCTCAAAAACATTCTGCTTCCGCTGTGAGCAGCTGATACAATAAGAAACATTTCACAAAAGGGAAAGAACGTTTTTTCAAAAACTACAAAAAACAGCAAACATAGTGGTCTTTGTTTGGACGGTACACAACAAACAAACAATGCTGTCCACGGTGATGAAATAAACAGAACTGATCACCTGTGTCATTCATAAAATTTAATGTATTAAATTAATAAACATACAATGTTGACAAATTACTACTATTCTTTTTATTTAAGAAGCTCCCCTGTAATTCAAACCATGCAGTAACATACTTTTCTGTGACTTGTTGGATTTGGGCCAAGCAGGTTTTCTTCTTTTCACTCTCTCAGGAAACAGAGAAGCATCACCTGAGTTGATGTGATGTCAATTCCTAATTAACTGAAATGAAATGGGTTGATTTAAGTGTTAATTGGTTTCCATAATAAGCTGCAGGGTTTCTTTCAAACAATGTGAACCTGAGGTGTGAAAGCATGTGTTGTATACTTATGCATCATAACAAGTAGGATACAAACCCAGAGGGAGATTTACAGGAACTTATGATGTGTTAGCTTATACTGAGGTCTCATCTGTCAGCTCTACTCGGAGATGTAGAGGTAGGTGGATATATTCGATTTAGACATATGCTGAATACACCAGTAAAGAAAAAAAACAAAATAACAAAAAACAGTTAAAGAAAACTTGTATGTAATTTCTGCAGTGGCTTCTTGCATTGATTATTTTGTATTTGACTTTCAGGATACAGCAACTAGAAGTCAAGTCAAAGCATCATTATAGCTGCTCTCATGTGCCATGTTCTCAGTTTAATGCAAGAAACCCCCAAAATAATACCCTACTTATGAATATTTATATGCCACTGACAAAAACAAAGCAGGAGAGACAACCCCCCCCCCCCCAAAAAAAAAAAAAACAACTTAAAAAAACAAAAAAACAAACAAACAAACAAACAAGAAACATATAAGTGTATAAACATACAAGTAGCATTTATACTGACTCTACAATGATGCCTGGTGGGGGTGTCAGGATTGGGTATAAAACAAGCATCCACTGAAGTTTGAGGTCTTCCAAGGATAGCTTGTGATTTGCTGCTTTGAAAAACTCCATCAGGGAGACCAGTGTAACAAGTGTGAAAAGACAGGACATGGGACATTATACAACCATTTGAGAGGAAACTGTTTTGATTAAAAATAGATGATTCTTTGTAGGTACAAACCATTTTAAATTGAGGAGAAGAAAATATATAAAAAGAAATGCTGGTTTTCTTGTCTTTTTCCTTTGAATTTGCATGTTCTTTTGGCGCATTAGTAGGTTCTCTCCAAGTGCTTTGACTTCATACATGTCCGGAAAGTATTCACAGCGCTTCACTTTTTCCACATTTTATTATGTTAAAGCTTCATTCCAAATTATATTAAATTAAGCTCTTGCCTCAAAATTGTGTGTGTGTGTGTGTGTGTGTGTGTGTGTGTGTGTGCGCGCACTGCTGAACCTGTGCTCCTGCTCTGTGCCAGCGGGGTGATGAGATGAATATAGGTATGAGTTTGTTTACAAACACAGATTTCTGTTTGTATTTATCATTATTTCAAATTGTAGTGTTTAATGATTTATGGGCCTATTCATTAAAATTAAGCTATTTCAATTGTCATGTGTGGGTTTAGCTTGTTAATCATATTTGTTACTTTCCCAGATTATTGTAAGTGTGTCAGTGTGTACGTCAAGCATATCAGTAAGATATTTTATCTTATTCGTTTTGGGAATCCATTGAAAGGAGTCATCACCTGGAAATTGCACTTTTTCAAGTTAAAAAATGTGTATTGGTGTTGGACCGAAGTGTGAACTTCTCTAAAAAGCCTTTCTTTTGAAGATGGCCAAGTTTTTCCACCTGGGCCCTTTGTTCACAGCAGAACCACCAACAAGGGTAAACTCTGAACGCGTTGCTTCCAGGATTTAGTCATCACAGGAGGCTATTTGATTAAGCCAGCCCCTCTTCCAGGCCTAAAATCACCTGCTCAGCATGCTGCAGTTGCTATTAGAAACAAGTTGTGTCAAGATGCCGAAACGACACTCCCGCGTTAACCAACATCAAAATACTTTTTAGTCTCCCTGTAGCAGCGGACCAAACTACCAGGGACAAATGGACTAAATTCATTTTTGGTAATAATGTACCTGCATCTCTGCTTGCCGCACTCTGTTTGCACCTGAATGTTTCAGTAATTTGGGACAATTTCAGGCAAAGATGTTGGAAAGCGGGGTAATTCCAGCTTTGAGTGGCTCACCATCAATACAATCGGTAAGTGTCACTACTGATATAAAGTTGTGCTATACTGTGTCTAAGATGTGAGTTAAGTTGACGCAGCTAATGCTAATGGTAACGCTAATGCTAATGCTAAGGGACAAGCCTAAAAGGTTTTTCCCCTGCAATCTACAAATGAGCCCCGTGTTTTCTTTTTTGTGTTCTTCACCACAAATTGAGGCCTTTAGGGTCATATGTCCCTGTTAGTTTCATCCAGCAGCAATCAGGGATTTATTATGGAAAAGGAGGGGTTGCAGGGCAATGTACCCGGTTAACCTGAGTTTGACTCCTCTAGGACACTACCAACTCTTTTCTTTTACCTGCCCCTGGTATTTTCCCTCTTTGTTTTGTGTTTTTAGCTTCGAAGTTCACAGCACTCTTTGAGAAACCCTATTCTGCAAATCTGCAGGTAGTTGTCTGAAACAGTTAGATGACCTGTATGAGGTGTTGGCTGGTGCAGCAAAGGGAATATCTTTGTAATCTCACTATGTTTTTGAAGTTTTCTTTTTTCAATTAAAGATAAAGCATTAAGCAATTATGGGCAATCATTATAGGCACCAAACTTGGGTAGATTATCTCAGTACTGACTTCTGCTAGCTGCTGTTGTGTTGCTGTTTTCATTGTCCTTATTTGTATATTTGCAGGTTCTTTGGAGAACAAAGACACCTTTTCATTATCTGCTTATTGTGCTCTCAAACAATATAAAGATTTTTTACCAACATGGAGAGACAGTGGATATTGCAGTGATTCAACCAGCAGTAATTTCCTTTTTTTCTTTTAAACTTTTGAGCTTCGTCAGCTGTCAGACATCCAAAATGAGCCTCATTTCTGTCTTTGGTCTCTTCTCCTTTTATTTTACTAATTGCTTTTCAGAGCTCTTCTGCAAAATCCTTTCATGCAACAGTTTTTGTGCTCGGTTATCAGACTAATAACACATACATTAGATATTTAGATAGTATATCAGTCATAGCAGCCGCTGTGGCCAATCAGAATCTCTAATAAGCAGTGGCTATAATTCATAACGTCTAAGGTAAAACGTTGTATATCTAGTGTGATTAAAAACTTGCATTTATGAACAGTTACAGTTTATTGTGGTGCAGCCATTTAAGAACTGAGTGAAGCAATGGGAGGCACATTTGCCTGCTTTTCCACTGCAAAGAATTTTTAATCTGACAAACACTTGCATTTCAAGTGGTTCTGCAATCAAAATTTGGTTAATATTCAGCATCATACAATGAATTTTAATTTACCTGAGATTATTTACAGGCATGAATTCAGCCTTTAAGTGGGAAAATATCCAATTAAAGTAATTGACTGTTTCACACCTTCACCCCCACTTTTTATCAGACAGAAGGTGGCTGAAAGTCGTCTGTTACCACTTAACATGCTCAGCTTCATATTTCTCTAATTGGACACTTCTGAGGACCTTTGAACACACTGCAAATGTGTTCTTCCGTGTTTCACAATATCTCACAGCTGCTTTTAGATTTTCCAGAAACACTCACTGACCAAATGTATCTGGTCGGACCTCCTTTTTCCTTCAGAACTGACTTTTTTCTGGTGATCTGGTGACTGTGGATGTCGTTGGAGTCCAGTGAACTCATCGTCATGTTCTAGAAAGCAGGTGGAGATGATCTGAGCTTTGTGACATGGTGCTTTATCCTGCTGGAAGTAGCATCAGAAGATGCTACACTGCATAAAGAGATGGACTTGGTCTGCAATGATACACAGGTAGGTTGTGGTGATTAAACCAGGCCATGTTGGTACTAAATGACCTCAAGTTTGCCAAGAAAATATCCTCCATGCCATTACACCACCAGCAGCTTGAACATGCTTTAATATTGTTCATGCCAGTTTCTGACACATTCTCTGTAAACTCTGGTTGTATGTGAAAATCCTAGTAGATCATCAGTTTCTGAAATGTCCAGCCCACCTTCTCTGGCAACAAAAAACCATGTCACATTCTTTCCCTCCTTCTGAAGTTTATTTCAAACATGTTCTGTCATTAACAGTATTTCCTGTATTTACATCTTCAAAGATTAGGTAGTAGGGATGGGACGAAGGGGAATACAGGAAGGTCATCTCGAACTTTACACACTGGTGCAGGTGCAATGTGCTAATCCTCAATACATCTAAAACCAAGGAGCTGGTGGGTTTTGGGAGGCGGCAGGCACATCACCTACTTGTGGTAATTGAGGGGGAGGACACTGAGTGGTCCAAACTTATACACATCTGGGTGTCCACCTGGATCATAAGCTGGACTGGTCGGTGCATGCAGACGCAGCATACAAAAAAGGACAGAGCAGACTTCTCTTTCTCAGGAAGCTGAAATCCTTTGAAGTCTGGAACGAAATGTTGTACCTCTTCTATCAGTCAGTTTTTACCAGTGCTGTATTTTTTGCTGTTGTGTGCTGGGGGACCTGCATGATGGCCAGGGAGGAGAAACAGCTCGACAAACTCAGGAAGTGTGTGTCAGTGATGGGGAGGGAGGCAGAGAGCTGGTGGAGAAGCACATTAGGGGCAAGATGCAGGCCATCCTCAGGAACAGTAGTCAGCCCCTGCATGATGCTGGTCGCCCAGAAAAGCAGCTGCAGTGACCGATTCAGGACTGAGAGGCTCAGGAGGTCGTTCTTACTGGCTGCTATAAGACTCCAGAATAAACCTTGCTAATGTGCACTGTGTCACTATTTATAGTAGCTTTTAACTTATTTTATTTACTGTTGTTGCCATATTGTGAGTTTGAATTGTGGAGAGACTGCTTGATTATGGCAAACACTGTAAGCTGCTGGACACCTGAATTTCCCCAGTTGGGGACAAATAAAATATATTATCTTAGGTATAAACTTATATATATATATATATATGTATGTACATGTTTTGTGCTGCAAAACACTAGGTTATAATACACACACAAACACACACACACATATCTGTATATATATATATATATATATATATATATATATATATATATACACATGGGTTTTGCAATTTTTTTGTGACTGATGATTTAAGGAAACTAGGTTTCTGTGGCACATGCTGCAGGGTTTGTTTGATTAATGTCTGGTTGTTGCTCTTGACGTTTTGTGACATTGTCAGTTGACATAAAATACCGTTTCCTTTGTCTTACTTTTCACTGACTACTGTCATGTGCTGCAATGGCTTTTCTTAGTCTCATGTTTTATTCAGCCTCTGAGCTCCAGTATTGACTTGCGTGCAGATTGGACTTGTCACTCTGTTTGATGCTACTGGTTGTTTTCATTAAGAATACAAAGGCATAATTGTTTACAGCTTAAAAATGTCAGGACTCCTCGGATGGAAAAATCTGACACTTATTGTTTTCATAGTTGTGAATGAAGTGACATCTTTTCTTTGTGCTGAAATGTCACTGAAGAGCAAGCAAACAATGTCAGTGAAATTTAGTGGGATTAAAACATGTGTGCAACACTGTGCAGAGGTATTGGGCATCAGATCTTTACACTCAGGATCTCCGATGGACTGGCAACCTGTCAAGCATGGACTTTGCCTTAATGGCTGTGGGAAAGACTTCAGCCTCCTTGTGAATATGATAAAAGTAAATGGATAGATGGCTCTTTACAGCAAAACTGTTACCATCAAGGACACACTATCTGCTCCAAAGTCATCCTGCAGTATGATAATAAACCAGAACAAAAGCAGAATCCTAAATAATTATTTTTCGTCACAAGAAGAGTCCTGAAACCAAAACTGATCTCAAAGGTAGTCCAACTAAATAAAATGTCAAAGCAACAGAAAAGAATAGCAATTTTAAGTAATGTAATAATAGGACAATTATCAATTTAGAAAATAAAAAGAAAAAAGAAATAAAAAGAAACCTTTTTTTTTGTTTGTTTTTAGAAAGTACAACCAGAACATAAAAGGCTAAATATAAAAAGTAAAACAGCAACAATAACCTGTAAGTTCAGAGCAAAGAAGCCTGCAGATACATGAAAGAAATGATTGCATTAAGAAGAGAAGCCAAAAAGCACATCATCCACTTTCTCTTTAGAAGATGACAACATAACCTGATCTGACTTGCATGGAGATGATCAGGAGGATTGCAGAGATGTACAGATGATACAGCCTTATAAGGCCTAAAGCTGCACAGAAACTACTAAATTAAATAAATAAAAACAGAAAAACAAGCAAGAGCTGAATCCCAGACTCTCCAGGCCTCAGTTAGCATGTTAAGCTTTAAAGTTCATGACAGAACAATTAAAAACATAACAGGTTGCAGTAGTTCAGTGAGTCCAGAGATCGTACACTGTGATGGAAACTTCAGATGGAAAACTACGTGTGCACACACGTGTCTGTGTGTGCGTGTGTGTGTGCTCACTGCCATGCACACAGAGAGCTGCTATGACATGCCGTCATGTAAATCAGATAAATAGCATCAGACTGTTTACTGTTTCATAAAAGGACCCGTAAACCTGTTCTAAAGGAAATGTGGCTTTAAAAGACCATGTTTGATTTATTTACATACATTTGTGGAACGTGGCGGCACCAGGGATCTTAGCATTAGCTGCTAATATGAGAGCCCACTGTCTTAGTGTTAGCTGCTAATGAGAGCGGTAATATGCTACAAAATAGTTTACAGGTGAATGTAATCCACACTAGTAAATGATGACAGCTGAATGTGACATCATCTAGGTAAAAGAAGCTGATTTTGAAAGGAGGCAACACAAGAAAAACCAGCTGTGTGTATATGCTAAGATCTCATTGACCCTCGGTAAGTCACGCGAGAGTAGGGTCACGTTACCGGAAAAGAGAACATATAAAGATTTTTTAGTTTTATGAATTGATATTTGATTAATTTAACTTCAATTGATTCAAATTGATAAACTCATTTTTTAAAGCCAGCTCTAGGACCGTATTTCCTCCATAATGCTGGGAGAGACTGATGACATCATACAAAAAATGGTTATGTCATGTTGTTTCTGCTGAGCAGGACTCTAAAGGACGATTTCTAAAGATACCAGCCAATCAGAATTTCTACTTGCCTTATTTTGGGGTAGAAAATAATAATGATTATCAGTGCAACTGAATGCATTAAATCATACATGTTTCTTTACATAGTTTTTATTGACTCTTTTCATGAAAATGCAGAACATCTACATTCTCTCAATGTTGTGTTTTCCAGCAAGGAACAAAGTAACTTACTAACCAGCCTCGTTCTTTACATTCTCGCTTTTATTTAATTCATTAGGGACTATGTACAATTTCAAACATGAATATATGTATATTTATTTATTTATTGTTTTCATAAAAGGCCTTTATGCATTTTTTTGTTACAAGAAAAGTTCCTATTGTTTCACACTTCAAACCTTCTTAATAAACATCTCAAGTCCACAGCAAACATTCATATAAATAAATTCATGGCCCCCGCCTGCTGATTTGTCGGCTCTTCTCGTCACTAAACCACCCTCCAAAGTGGCTAGTAAGTTTTCATTTATACTGGCCAAGTTGATTTTTAACCTACATTTTGCAGGTTGGTGGGTTTAAATTTGGAGCCCTGTCTGTGTGACTTAACTCAGCCTGAGATTCTTACCTCTTAATGTTTTTTCACATGAAATCTAGTTATAGTCTTTACCTTTGCTGTGTACAGCACTTTGGTCAACAGTGGCATGTTTAAAGTGCTTACAAAGAAAACTGGATTAGATTGGGAGACATTATCAGAGGAAGCAACCTTTTCCACACAATGTGAAAGTCACCTGTTAAGAAAAAAAAAAAATATATATAAATATAATAAAAAAAAAAAAATAATAAGATGTAGTGTCATTGTAATAAATAATTAATTTAAGGTTCATTTGTAGTTGTCTTCCTTTTCTCTGCCATCATCTCAATCAGTTTCAGTTTTTTCCTCTTCTTCCTTTGTTTTCAGGTCTTGGCTTCCTCATCTCATTCCTCTGAATTACTGTCCAGTAATTCTTATTACTGTCTTTTTCTCACCTTTATTCCTTTTATTTTCCATTAGAATGCTGAGCCTGCAGCACATTGCTGCGGTTGACAAAGATTAAAAAAAAGAAAACCCTTTAAAAAGTTAATTTAAAAACTCCCTTTTATATTCCGGGAACTTTAATCCAATGAAATAAAACCAATTGAAATAACACTGAGTGAAATTTAGATGCATGGATCTAACCATCCCTTCAGTTTCCGTCCCTCCCTGTCGACTGAAGGAATTAGTGCTCAACAGACCTTTACTAAAAGCTTTTCCCTGGGAATGAACTCTAACTCAACATTCCCTGAACATGGCTGATTAGAACAAAGCATAACCTTGTTTGTTTAACACAGCAGTTAAGCACCTGCAGCAAACTGATGTTAACGATGATCTAGATATGTTAAACTACACAGGCTGCTCTTAATTACATTCAGTGAACTGTGTACTGAACTGAAGTGCAGCTCTGAGGTGCTTGTACTTGATGATTTCCATTGTATTTTCTCTGTTTTAGTTCTTTAAAGGCAATGAGCTGCACTTTGGGGGCAGCTGAGGAAAACGAGCTTTATACTAAAGGTGACAGCTGCATCGGCAAGTCCTGTTGTTCCCACCCTTGGATACTGGGTGTACACACAGGAAATAGCTTAACACTCCTTTATGGGAAAATAAGTCTCCCAGATGTTTCTCAGGGGAGATTTTTAGCTTTATCATTAAATACCAGCAAGGTGGAAAAGTCATGTATGCACCCTTTTTTTTAAAAATCAAGACCACTTGTAACCACAAAACCGTCGCTAAGATTTCCCAAGCCGACCACTGAAGAGCCGTGGGTGACCTCATGAGCAGAAGCCTGTTGTTCACGTCCAGCAACACCTCATGAACCGCTTTCCGCATCCTGCTGATGTTGGCCATCCTGCTTAGTCCACCAAGTCCTCTCCGAACCCAAAGTCTGCTCCACTTCCATCTGCAGTCTCAGGCAGATTATATGACAGATGACAAGAAGCTGCTGTGTCCACCGTTTCAGAGTCAAGAGGTTGAAAATGATGGATTATTTTTCTAACATAACAGGAGAAACTAGAGTTGCAATTACCTCAGTGCATCTTGGAATGTATAGAAATGGAAAAGATGGACTGGAATTCCTCCTGACCTTATACTCAGGGTATAGAATAAGACATCCAAACAGGTGGATGACAAGATGCTTTTGGTCATTTTTTCTTAATTTGAATTATGAACTGTTGCATTAGTACACAAGCAGACATGATTGGAATGTCCTCTCCAGAATTTGCCTCATCTTCCAGCATTTGCTGAACTGGAAACACCAGTACGGTTGCTTCATATGTAATTTATAATCATGTCACATGCAGTTTTCTTCAGGAAAATACGTCTTTGTCCATAAATGGCATGCATATATAGTCTTCTTCAGTTTTGACGGTCTATTGAAGATAAAACTGAGTAGTCAAAGATACTGTGGCCCTCAGGAGTCCTTCATAAGTCCCCATTGTGATCGTAAATCATCAGCAGAGTAGTACCCATGAATTCCACTATGAGTGTTTCTTTATAATTCCACCAAGCACATCTATGGTGGATTTATTCAATTATGTTGTCACATTATAGTAGTGTTTGTGTGTACACACTTTGGAGGTTTGGTTTTATTAGCACTGCTGGCTGAGTTTCTCTCAGGATGGAGATAAACTTTGGACCGTCTCACTGCAGCCCATGAGCTGGTTCTCCTTCACACACAGCAGCTCGATGGGGGAAAGGTAAGATTAATAAGAAGTTATGCAGCTAAATGACAAGGAGCTGTGCATGCATTTACACAGGAGTGTTTTCTGGGTGTGTATATCTGTGCAGTTTCAGCGGTCGTAAATGGTTGTTTAAGGAGATGTGGCAGAGATTAGAGAAGAGAGAAAAAGGAGGGTTTTCAGGTATTTTTAGGGATTTGCGCTCATACTTTTACCCTGCAATCCTCTCATTTGTCATTCACGGCCGCTCTCCAGGCCAATGAATGTCATTCTATTCGCAAAGCCTGCTCCACACTCATATAATCAAGGATAATTTCACCTTTCAAAAGTCCTTGTGCAGCTCTTGTTCCTCGGACCACAGCTTTTTGAGTCACTTATTCAAGTCGATATGCTCTTGTTGGGCACATCACATATGTCATCATAGTTTTCTCCAAAATAATTATATATATATATATATATATATATATATATATATATATATACTGTTCTCTCCCACCCTCTC
>JBAFSZ010000021.1:22899199-22909908 GCA_036919955.1 Melanotaenia pygmaea
ATATATATATATATATATATACTGTTCCCTCACCCACTCTCCTGGGTAGGCTGGATGGCTATTCATCTCAAGATCCTCTACCACAGTCCCGGTAGCTTGAGGGTCCTACGCAGTATCTTAGGTGTTTCCTGGACTGTGCTCTTCAGGATGGAGATGTCTGATGTTTCTCCAGGTATCTGTTGGAGCCCCAGTGTGGGGGACAGTAGTACCAGTGCTTCGATGAACACTGGTACTACTGTTGCCTTCACCTTCCAGGCTTTCTCCAGCTCTTCCTTGAGTCCTTGGTATTTGTTGTGAAAGGAAACAGATTTGGGATCTGACTGACTCTGTACTGACTCCGGTACCCGTCGTTCAGAGGTGTTTGTCCTGCTGTTGCACGGCTGACGCTTTGATCTTGAACTTGGAGTCACAAGTAACGGCCAGTGTGTAAGTGGAAGGTACTGTACCTGTCAATGTAATATCCACATGAATGTCAGGCTTGGATGTATGCAAGTGTGAATGGATAAAACAGTGAAGTTGCATGATTACAGCACTGAAATATAACCATGTGAGATTTTACTCTAGTCCAAGTGAAATGCAGGCCTGAATCCACTATACCAGATTTATTTTATCTTTGACGTACATGTTATGACTGACCACTACTACAATTTATTAGATATCTGTGATTAAAAATTACATCTGCGACCCTTATAAGGACCACTTCACATTTGGTGTATGTACTACATCTACATGAAATGAACAAAAGGGCTTTAGTCTTCAAACCATTGTTTACAGTACTTCCTGGGATGAGAAGTGGAAGTGGTGCAGGAAAAAGAGTACCTGGGAGGTCAACTGGACAACAGATCAGACTGAAAATGTAACACAGAAGCAGTTAACAAAAAAAGACTTATTAGACAGAACTTGCTTCAAAATGTTACAAATCTTCTATAAGCTGTTATGGAAAGTTTAATCTGTTATGCAGTTATCTGCTAGGGCAGCTGCATCAGAACTAGAGAGATAAAGAAACTGAACCAGAAACTGGTTCTGCATTGCAGACTGGCCTAAAACCCATGGGAATGATTGTACAGAGAGCAATGCTGCACAACTCCATCCATCTATCCATTTTCTGCTGCTTATCCGGAGTCAGGTCGCGGGGCCAGCTGCCTAAGCAGGAAAACCCAGACTTCTCTCTCCCCAGCCACATTCACCAGCTCATCTGGAGGGATCGCGAGGCGTTCCCTCGCCAGCCGACAAATGTAGTCCTCCCAGCATGTCCTGAGTCTTCCCTAAGCGGACCTCTTTCCGGTGGGAGGTGACCGGAACATCTCACCAGGGAGGTGTCCAGGAGGCATCTTAACCAGATGCCAAAGCCACCTCATCTGGCTCCTCTTGATGTGGAGGAGCAGTGACTCTACTCTGAGCCCCTCCCAGGTCACCGAGCTTCTCACTCTATCTCTAAGGGAGAGCCTGGCCACCCTGCGGAGAAAACTCATTCCGGCCGCTTGTATTTGTAATCTTGTTTTTTCAGTCACTACCCACAGCTTGTGACCATAGGTGAGGGTGGGAACATAGATCGACCGGTAAATCGAGAGCTTTGCCTTTTGGCTTAGCTCCTTCTTCACCACAAAAGACTGATGCAGAGTCCGCATCCCTGCAGACGCAGCACGAATCCGCCTGTCGATCTCCTGCTCCATCCGTCCCTCACTCATGAACAAGACCCGTGAACTCCTCCACTTGGGGGCAGGACCCTATTGCAGACCCGGCGAGAGCACCCACCCTTTTCCAGCTGAGGACCATGGTCTCGGACTTGGAGGTGCTGATTCTCATCCCAGCCGCTTCACACTCAGCTTACATGATTCTGTCCATAAAGGTTATGAACAGAATTGGTGACAAAGGGCAGCCTTGAAGGAGTCCAACACGCACTGGAAACAATTCTGATGTACTGCTGGCAATGCAGACCAAGCTCTGACACCGGTCTCACAGGGACTGGACAGCTAGTACAAGCTGGTTTGGCACTCCATACTCCCAGAGTACCCCCCAACAAAAGTCCCCAGGGGACACAGTCGCATGCCTTCTTCAAATCCACAAAGCACATGTAGATTGGTTGGGCAAACTTACATGTTCCCTCAAAGACCCCAAAGAGGGTGTAGAGCTGTTCCACTGTTCCACGACCAGGACGAAAACCACACCGCTCCTCCTCAATCAGAGATTTGACTATCCGATGGACCCTCCTCTCCAACACCCCTGAATCGACCTTACCAGGGAGGCTGAGGAGTGTGATCCCCCTGTAGTTGGAGCACACCCTCCGGTCCCCGTTTTTGAAAAGGAGGACCACCACCCCAGTCTGCCAGTCCAGGGGAACTGTCCTTGATGTCCACGCGATGCTGCCGAGGTGTGTCAGCCAAGACAGCCCTACGGCATCCAGAGCCTTAAGGAACTCTGGGCGGACCTCATCCACCCCTGGGGCCCTGCCACCAAGGAGCTTTTTAACCACCTTAGCGACCTCAGCCTCAGAGATGGCAGAGCCGGCACCATCTTACCCAGACTCTGCTTCCTCCTTGGAAGATGTGTTGGTGGGATTGAGAAGGTCTTTGAAGTATCCCCCCCCACCACCTCACAACGTCCCGATTCGAGGTCAGCAGCCCCCCATCCCCGCTGTGAACAGTGTTGATGGAGCACCGCTTTCCCCTCCTGAGCCGCCGGATGGAGGACCAGAATCTCCTCAAGCCGTCTGGAAGTCATTCTCCATGGCCTCTCCAAACTCCTCCCATGCCCATGTGCTGCACAAGTTATGGGACAAAACTGACAATTCTTCACACTCTGCACAACAATGTCTCTTCAGGTTTACTAAAGGACTAAACGACTATAAAAACTACAACCCCTGGGATTAATATTTTTTAATTTCATTTCATTTTATTTTTATAATCCTGACACTTGGATTGGATGAACATTATTATATTATTGACTTTTGAGGGACGTACATGGTTGAAGATCTGCATAATAATAAAAATCCTGACACCAGTCAAAGCATATTTACTGGCATTTGAAGTTCTAGTCAAAGGAAATATTACATTTTAAACTTTTTAACTAAGTATAAATGAACTACAACTTAATATGTACATATACAAATTGCAGTTGAGTACTTTTAAACAGGGACATTTTTTAATAAAATTTGACCTCAGTTCATTTGTCATTTTCATGTAACTGATCTTATAACTCTCAGGAAAATAAAAGAAACCCAGTAAAAAAAAACCTCAACAACCATTGTAAGGCTTGCTTCAGCTTCAAGATCATGCCGGTATTGTCCCTTTTTGCAAATTATTGGAAAAAACTGAATATAAAAAGTAATTAAGTCTTGTCAATAATATCCGCACTATAAATTTTATCAAAGATTTATAACTCACTAAATTAGGGAAGATGAACCTGATTTATTACCCTCTGCCAAGGTGGACATCATGTATTCAGCAGCGTGTCTTTCTGTCTGTTAGCAACAGAATTCAAAAAGTAATGGACAGATTTTTATAAAACTTTTAGGAATTTTCAGAAACCGAAAAAGTAACAAGTGATTTGATTTTGGGCGTGATCCGGATCACCAGCTGAATCCAGGCAATTTTAAAAGGATTTATTAAGGCGCAAGACAGGCAAGCATCTGGGAACATCTGAAAAATGTCACATCCAGATCTTTTGCAGTTAAAAACAAAAGGTCTCTGTTCTTGGAGTGATGACAAACAATCTCATCCTCCACCTGTAAACGAGTCCTGTAATTATTTTTATTGCAGTCAAAGTGGAAAGTCATGGATCAGAGAGGTAAGTGATGTGTTGCATGGCCTCAGCAGTGAGTTTGGGACACTAGTGAAAGAGTATTTCAGATGTAACCTGCTGCAATCAAACTTTCAGGGTCCCACTATTGGATAATTCCAACAGCTGCTCTTCTGTCTTTCCTGTGAGGTAATTAGCCATCACTTGTTAAAGTTAGGATTGGTGTTTTTAAAAACATATTTGTGTTGTGTGTGTCTATGTCATATCACTTCTTAATTGGTTTAAAGCTAATATAAGGGGGGGTTAATTGTTTAATATCTTTCCTTTTCATACTGGTGATGGCGTGACGCTATTCAGCGATAAACCAAACCTTAACCCAAACTTTTGTGTATTTATTTGATGGAATTTATGATCTGTCAAGTTTTCTACGGTGAGTTAATTGTTCTTTGCCTTGCTAACATTAAACAAAAAAGCTAGTTATTAAATGTTAAATTAAAACTCAGAAAAGAAATATGGAACTGTGTAGTCATTAGTAGCATGATTACATGACTACGGCTATATTATTATTATTATTATAATAATAATAATAATCATCATCATCACTGTGACCTCTGCAAGAGAACTACATGAGGTTACCTGGGGTAGGAAGACCTTGACACTACAACCATAATCCCAGGGAGTAGCAAACCCAGTTAGCAGACACATTTTGGCCTAATCTTGGCTTCTTATGGTGCTTATGGATAAGTTACTGCACTGGCACATGTCTTGTGGGCCACATTTGGTTCATAAGCGGCCCACGTAGCCTAAATGTGAGAACCTGCAAGGATGTATGTTACAAGAAGTGTTTTGTGGGCCACATCTGGTGATAATGTAGCTGAATTTTAGCAGCCACACTCACTTAGTCAACAGCATAAGGGTAAACAGGGACCGAAACTAAACTACAGATGCGGGTTTGGGATTTGCGCAAAAACAGTTTTTGCTATCTGGGAAAGACCCAAGTGGGAAGCTGCAAACTTTTAAGAATTTTTTTATTTATCATCCTCTTTAGAAAAGCTCACATTTGATTTGTAGTGTTTTGCCAGAATTATTCTAAGAAAATAGAAAGAGACTATATCTACGTTTTTTGTCCTGCACCCTTCGGCTACATACAAAGTTCTGGAGGAGGTGGAATGTTGCGCGTTCAGATGTTACCGTTCTAAACACAACACGCTGTGTGATGTCACATCGTCTTCTGCACGTGGATCATTTCAGTCATTGATTATTTACCCTGGAGACTGATGGGAGCAGCATTGAAATTCTAATGTGAACAGCAATGCAAAATAAAGACCAATCTCAGCAAAAAAATCAGAACTTGCAGTGAAAAGTAGCCCAAGAGTTAAGGTGCAGGAATCTTCCCAAAAATGTACATAAATGTAGTCCCTGTAGCTGTACTCCTGTATGGTGCAAAAACTGTACCAGAATACAGGTTTATTTTTTGTTCATAATCAATCCTGAATCACCACTGAATTAAAAATAAATGTAACATATGTTTTGGACTGTGGAAGAAACTCAGAGTAAACCCCTATTGGTACATGTGACATAGTTTGCAATGATTGTTATGTAACCTAAAAGGTTCTCAAACTGCATTAAAAACTTATGAAACTAAAGTTTTCTTTCACATATAAATACACAATAATTAGCCCCAATCCCTGAAATGCTTTTGGCTGTTGCCGTAGCATTGGAATGATAACGAGTACCAGCAGACTGAGTGAAATGGTTTGTTCCTGGAGATGGTTTCTTGGTCCTATCATTGAAACATGAAAATTTAATATTTAAGGAAAAAATTGTTTCTAAAAATTAAATTACCATGAGCGTCAGTGTTTGGTAAAATGCTGTAAAAAATTCCAGGTGTCTCTCAATTAATTTGTGAAGTTATGTTGTAATGATGGAGGACATGATCTGTGGTATGATGACAGATCATGTACCCCATCTCATTGCAACAGTGAGTCCCTCTTTCAAGTGTAACTACAACCACTGCCTAATATGAAAATGCCTGAAACTGCAAGGGTTGGTGTGGGTTGATCAGGGATACACAGGAAGAAGTGATTGACAGACAGCAGCTCAGCAGCTATTAGATAGAAAGCAAGATTCACCCTGATGAATCTCTCCAAAGCACAAATCCATCCCATTGCAGGAATAGTTCATCATAAACTCTGTGAAAGAACAGAAATCTGAAACTAGCAAATCTACATCATATAAGTCCACATCCCCTCACATGTGTTGGTGGGCGTGGTTTTCTACGCCTGCTAGGTGAGGACCTGTCTATCTGCATCTGGATGGAGGGCCTTTGAGGTTTTAAATATTTCTCATGACATGGAGAAGCACCAGTACAGCTTTACATCATGAAAAACAAAACCTGGTTTTACCCTGTAGAGGGTGTTATCAGCCATGTTTTACCCACAAAATTCATTTTTCTTAAATAAATAAAAACAAAAATCCATATTTTATCAACATTATAGGTGGTCTTCATCAAAATCGAGTAATACTGTGCTGTTTAAGCTAAAAAAACATTTTTGGGTGCACTGTCCCTGTAAGCCACCTTTAAATAAATGAATGAGTGAATGAATAAAAAATTCTGAATTCTGCTACGTGTGTCCTTTTACAAATTATTACACTGTTGTAGAATCGGAAGCGGTGTGAGTGTATCTCTGCAGAGTTGGCGTGTAGGGCATCTGATGTGTTTTTCATTTCATCAGTTAGCCATAAGTACAGTGTTGTGTAACCTACACTCACACACAGAAACACACACACACAAACCCCAAAACCCAACATAATAAGAGCACAGAGGGTTGGAGAGACTTAGACTGTTCAGAGATGTGATTGTTAAAATTAAGGCCAACAGTTGGGGTGTATCTTATAAGTTCACTTCTATCATTAGGAACACACATTTGTGAAACCAAATGAAGGTTATACTAATTTGCTATATAACAATATTTTGAAACATAGCTCCTAAGTCAAAAATTAAAAAATAAACCACTTAGTTAGGCACAGCTTGTGCATCCGATCAATTCCTTGGACTCTGGTTTAGTGAGGTCAGTGTACTAGTAGTGGATTAGTTCATGTCTGTCCTGTAACCTTGATTTTTTCTGCATCAGTTCTTGAATGAAATATGTCTGAGAAACACCATAGTGTAGATGATTCCTCCCTTTTAAAAAAAAAAAGTTGATACTCTATCTTTGGTTTTATGAAAAGTAAGGACTTGGGTAGAATGCATAATTTGTTGCAAGAATCTTGCTAATGAAAGCATAAAACCAAACCTGGTTTTATCACAGGGAGGGTGGTGGTTCATGGCTTGTTGCATAAAGGGAATCTCCAAGGAAAATAGTTTGGGAACCACTAAGACAGACATCCAACATTGTTGCCTTCTTGGGTTTCAGATGGATTGATGGATGGCTGAAAGGATGGACAGACTCAGAGCTTCAGTTTTTGGCTAAATTAGCTATTATTGACGGTTTCTGTGTTTTTATCAAAGCCTTAATTTTTATGCATTTTTAGTTTTAAATGAGGTATTTAATATTTTAATCAAACCTTCAAATAAGCAACTGAACATGGAATCATAACAAACAAATCAAATGAATAAAGGCCAAAACATTAACATTATGACATTAAATTTATTAATTACGCCACTTTTTTCCAAGACACTTGTATTTACCTCCAACATGCTGCAGGCTCCTCATCATTCATACAGTCATAGCTTCTTTCTTAGCTCTGTGAACATTTGAGTGACTCGAATATAGGTTGCTTGGAAGTTCACTGCCTTGCATAAGGTCACCTCAACTCTTCACTTTACCTGTCCAGGCTTTCCAGCAGGATCAGGGATTCATGCATATGTCTGTTTGTGTGCAACATCACAGAAATGGTCAGCTCCCAAGCTCTTGCTGGTGGGATTCAAGTGCCCTAGGGTCAGGTTATAATAATGTGACACTCTCCTCCTTTCTGCCTTTTCCCAATCAATAATTCCCTCTGATGTCACCCTGTTCTTCCCCCTGGTTCTTGGCAGTGGAACCAAGGCACAGAGGATCCACAGGAATGCCAATGATGAGCCTACATGTCTTCTTTAGCTGCAAGGGCTCCCCACCCTGGAATAAAGATGAGGAGAAGTATAAAGAATAAAGCATAAAGCAGAGAGGTTTCTACTGACAATACATCACATTGACTGTGCAAACGATGCAGCTGCTCACCATTTCTCCACTTCCAGTTATTTTGTATTTTTAAGCTTTAAAGATGCTTGCAGAAAACCAGATATTTGTCAAAGGCTTTCCTTTAACCCGAAAATCTCTGAATACTTCATGAGGAATAACTCACTGTGATTAGAGCCTTTTTTGGGGTAAAGGTTACCTTCAGGGGGTGAAACAAAAGGTAGTCACATGCATTATTCAAAAGGAGATGCAAAGCAGCTAAGTAGTTTTCACACACTTTTTTTAGGATTAGCATTTCACCATGTTCTATTTCAAACAGCTCTTATTTTCACCTGAAACACTTTGCTCATATTTTGTATTAATTTCATCTGTTAACTGTTCCATAGGAAAAGCAGGGTTTAATGAGGACTGCAGCGAGACAGAATGGTTAGCACTAGTGGAAATTTTCCTTTTTCTGTGCTCAACATCTACCTTCATTTACCAGAACACACAAGGGAGTGAAAATAAAACCGCTTTGTGAGTTCAAAAGCTGGACAAACACCTGTGTCACTAGGCATAAATTGGCTCTGTACTGCAACAATCCTTTGACCACACCTGGTACTACTTCCCCCACACCCCTGCTTTATGAAAGAAGCAACAGTTGTGTGAAGAACTGACAGCACAGAAGCAGGACTCTTGTTCCCGTTGTATGGAGTGGGACCTATAGGTCATATTCAGGATGTATATCTGGAATGGTTTGTCTGCTGTTTGTGGAAAGTAGTGGAGAAAGAGTGAACAGGTAGCACTGAATGCATGCAAGTGTGAATGGATGAATGAGTAACATTGTAAAATGCTTTATGGAACTGAAGCAAGGCTGCCTGGGGTGACATAAGTGCTGATAATAGTGATGCATTCAAGAGTCTATAATGGTGAGAAGTCTGCTACCACAAAAGCAAACCCCTGGAACATAAAAGGAACATTTCAGAGAGTCTTTCAGATATAAATATGGGCAGAGGTTCACCAGTCTGTAACAAACTGCATCATAAAAAAATGTGAAAAAAAGAGAATCCGGAGAAATCTCTGTGCGCATGAGACAAGGCTAAAGGTTGAAACTGGATGCTGGTGATTTCAGAGCCATCATGCAGCGCTGCAATAAAAGCCGACATGATTCTCTGTTGGAAATCACTGCATGGACTCAGGAACCCTTCCAGAAATCACAGTCTGTGAACACAAATGCAAATCAAAGCTCTATCATGTAAGGCAGAAGCCATGTGAACACGATCCAGAAACACTGCCGTCTTCTCTGGACCAAAGCTCATTTAAAATGGATGCTGTGTCCTGCAGACTAAAGAGGAGAGGGAGCATCCAGCTTGTTATCAGTGGACAGGTGAAAAGCTGCATCTTTGATGGGATGGGGCTGCATTGGTGCCTATGGCGTGGGCAGCTTCCACATCTGTGAAGCTCCATCAATGCTGAAAAGTACATGGAGGTTTTACAATGGAAAAAAGGCCACTCCAAAAAAGTAAAAAAAAAAAAAAAAAAAAAAAAAAAATACAAGATATTTTTTCTTGTAATAAGTAAATATATCTCCAATTGGTATATGTGAAAATTCTCTTGTTAAGTTTTTTTTTTTTTAAATAAGACAATGTATTTAAGGCTTACAGTATCTTTTATATTAGCTGAAAAATTGAAAATATTGAAATTTGAAGATCTGTTAAAATTCAAGATTCTTCAAATTATGTACAAAGTTAAAAATGTTCAATTGCCTAACAGTGTCCAAAAGCTTTTTCCAGTAAAGGGAGACAAAAAAAACAAAAAAAAAAACAACTAAACTTCAATTTCCTCACTTTGCTATAATCAATCAAACCACACAAGACATCATGTATGTTATTCTCGAAGCTGTTGCCCCATTTGAAATCAAATGTCTTCTGAAGCATCTTGAGCTTTCAGGGCATATGGACTTAAAAATTTAACAGTGCAAATATTTGTTTCCCTTATTCTCCTGTGGATGTGAGCGATAAGCCTTGCCCCATATCTATCAGCACATTGTCATCAAATGACTAGAAATTGAAACAGTCATCCAGGCAGATGCTGGTTTCCTGCCGTTTTTCACTGACAAAATTGGAAGATAGTCAAAAGTCTGTTTTCACCTATTATTGTTCGCTCAACTCTTTCAAAGCATTTAATAGAACAACATTTACAACATTTTAAACAACTGTTTCCAGATGAAAATATTATACCTAAACAGAATTACTTGCAGATTAAGCCACTTGGTCCTATGCTGAGGCATATGTGTGTGTGCTTTGAGTCTAAGCATTGCTTTTTTAAGCATTGGGTTCTGAAAAGTAGTTTTAAGAATATTTGTAAATCTCTCAAAACCAACTTCATGAATGTAGTCACAATGTGTAGAAATGTCCCATTTTTTTCAAGTGAAGTAGACATGGGCCCAGCCTCTGAAGTGAAAAATGTTCATCAAATAGAAGGAAAGCTTAGAGACCAAGAGAAACTCATCCATACATTCATCTCCAGTAGGCTGGATTACTGTAATGGTCTTTTAACAGGACTTTCTAAAAAGAGCATTAAACATCTGCAGCTCATCCAAAACGCTGCTGCTAGAGTTTTAACCAGAACTAAGAGATCTAAACACATCACACCAGTTTTGAAATCTTTACAATGGCTTCCAGTCAGTCACAGAATAGATTTTAAAACCCTTCTGCTTGTTTACAACCGAGAACAATTTAGGCCCAGAATACATGTGTGATATGTTCAGAGAATATAAACCTAGCAGAGCTCTTAGATCCAAAGACTCTGGTC
>JBAFSZ010000021.1:22928406-22953101 GCA_036919955.1 Melanotaenia pygmaea
GATGAGGTCGGAAGCCGGACTGAAATTTATCAAGATTTCCACTTTCATTTAAAAAGTCATTAAGCTGGTGAAATACACCTTTTTCAATAATCTTGGAAATAAAAGAGAGGTTAGAGACAGGTCTATAGTTGTTCATTATAGAGGCATCAAGAGTCCTTTTCTTTAGGAGAGGCTTAATAGCAGGATGGTATTATGTCCAGAGTTTAATTTTAAATGCCAAACTGCCAACTTTCTTGTAGGATTTTTAAATCAACTGTTTTAAATAGCGACATAACATTAGAATTATTTCCGGGTTTTAGACACAGACTACTTTTCTTTCTACAGCTAAGATTGGAAGAATCAGGGTTGCAAACTGTGTGGCATTTGAAGACTCTATGTAAGCAATGGATGTGTCAGAAGTGAAAGCCATTTTGGATTGCTTGTGTATGACTTGGAAAAGCTAGCATTAGCTGTTACTGTAGCATTCCTCATTCCCTTACTGTTATGCTCAGTTTTGGTTCCAAAAAAAGACCCAACACGGCTCCAAACCAACAGGTGATGTTGGTAGATGAAGTAGACACGCCCATCTTTTATGTACCGCTTACCGCTAAAGCTTTTTACTTCTGTAATCATAACAGTATGATCGTTATGATTACACTGTTGGGATGCTCATAGTGCACTGCATGTCAGTGTGAGAGTAGTTGTGCTTTCAAAGCAGCAAATGTGAGCATCTAAAACAGATTTGCTTTCAATCAGTGTATTCAGAGTTTACTTGGTGTATTTTGTTTACATGCTGTCATATAGCCATTGCTTGCAAAATTGCAACACTCCAAGCTATTAAAGGGAATCTGTTCATTAGAGACCCAATCTGTTGTTTCTGCCTCACTGTCTGGTAACATGGATGTTACAGTAGGTTATGTGAGTATGCTTTTTTCTGTCTTGATATTTCATTTAAACCACAGTTTAGGTCAAATGTCCACCTTGCCTGAGGGAAAAGGACCCATGTTTTGTCAAATCTCACTCTACTAATGAAGCCTTTAAATGTCTCCGAACTAAAATGTATTAATTTATACATTTTCTAAAATCTGTGCAGCATTTCTTGATACTGTAACACAAGTTTGAGCTGTTAAAATCAGTAGTTTTAGATTAGGAAGTGCTACCAAAATACACTGCAAAAACAGTAGACTCAGCAGACGGTCCTTAGTGTATGCTTTATGTGTTCAATTGCTTGTTAACACTACTATCTAATTAGCCAATCACATCGCAGCAACTCAGTGCATTTAGGTATGTAGAAATGGTCAAGATGAAATAATTCAGACTGGTGGTGTAATGGTTTGGGGGATATTTTCTTGTCCCACTTTGGGGCCATAAGTACCAACATGGCCTGGTTTAATCACCACAGCCTACCTGAGTATTGTTGCTGACGATGTCCATCCCTTTATGACCACTTTGAGATGTGGTGGAGATTCTCATCATGGATGCAGCCGACAAACCTGCAGCAACTGTGTGATGCTGTCATGTTAACATGGAGCAAAATCTCAGGAATGTTTCCAACACCTTGTTCAATCTATGCACCAAGAATTAAGCCTGTTCTTAATAAAAAAAAAAGGGTCCTACCATATACTATGAAGGTTTAATTAATTAAGTGACTAGTGAGTGTAGATTATATTCTATCATACCACATCTTTCACATTTTTTCCAGCATATGCATCCTTCATTCATGTCCCTCTTTGGGTGTGTAATTTTGCTACAAAGATGGAATCGACCATCAAAAAAGAAAGCAAAATGAAGTTAATACAGAATAAATAAAAAATTTCAGGCAAAAATTCTACTTACAATTTTCGATTGCCTTTTCAGGAAAAAAGCCATGTATCCATGCAATTAAGACTGCACACAGTGCACAGATACAATCGGGCAAATTCTGCAACCATGCCATGTTAAATTGATGCTTTGTGTTTCATTCACTGTGCATCTGTGGCACCTGAGCCTGTGTGTCTATATTATTCTCCAAATAAAGAAGAGGATCAGGCTCAAATGGAGCACATGAGTTAAGAACTGCAGTATAAACTAATGCTGCTTGTACCAATAATTATTTTTGGAAAAAAACACTTAATTTGTGGTTCTAAATAACCTGTTTGGTATCCAGCAGTGCTGTGGCTGCAACTGGGAGATTTTAATTGGAGACTGAGTTGCAACTGTTGACCATGGTGACATCACAACAGCTGCCCTGCTCATTTTTAGCTCATTACAGCCTTGAGGATTTTCCGGCCACAGCGATAGTCACAGTCAGTGGTCCAAGAAAGAGGCTGAAGGTGTCCTGCTGAGCACACTTACGAAGCACAGCTGAGCAGCTGCTTTCTGTTAAACTAAAAAGTAAAAAAAAACAGTCATTATGTCAGTGTTTGCATCAACTCATGCTCCAAGTGCAATTACTGGAGATCACCACTGTTACAAGAACTAGTAATGGTCAATTAAGCATCCAAGAGAACTTATTTTAGAAAAACGATTAGACTCTGATAAAAGCACACTTTTTAATGACAACATAAATTATTTGGTTTTTGACCTTCATTTTTTTACATGATGCACCTTTAAATACATTGAAACACATTTGTTGTAGACCATGTTTTATTCACTTGTTAAATACCTTGAAAATACATGAATATATGAATAAATAATTGAAAGCATCTTCATAAAGATTGATATTGTATTTATTTTAACTTACAGATGTTGTAACCACATTAAAGCAATTTAAATAGGTTGAACCCTTTGCTATAGAATAGATCTACCTCAGTGGAGGATAAACTGTCAGAAATCAAACATCTTTATCACAGTCTTCATAGACATCAAGCATGCAACAGCAGTTAGATGCAACTGTTGGACGTGCTGTATGCATGTGCATGTCAACGTGACTAATTCATATCCACAGTCAAGTTAAAAGACAACATGCCAACAGAGGCACAATGACACTGTGTTGATCTTAAATAAGTGTTTAACAGTTTAGTGTATGTAGTAATTTCAATGACTCCGTTATCGTCAGAATTCCTGCTTTTCTAAAGTAAAAAGCTCTGTCTGCTGTCTAACGCAGGACATTGATTGGCTGTCTCTTTAACAATAATTCGTCTTTTGTTTCAGTCTTCTGTGTGTTCCCTTTAGAGTCAGATCGTTCAACCTTTTCTGTTTTGATCATATATGTTAAATCTGGGACTTCAGATTAGCCTGTGTGGAAAAACAAATATCCTTTCATTATTATGAATGCTGATGTTTCTGCAAGACGAGTACAATGAAAAGCTGCTATGTACAGTATTGGAATCAAACTTCAATAAGTTAAAGAGGTTTTTCAATTATAGCTTTTTCAGAAATTTAAGTAAAGAAAAAGATATTTAGAAATGTAAACTTGACTTGTAAATGATCAAATCTGCAGTATATAGGGTTTTGTTTTTTGAGATGTTTAAGTGTGGCATTGGGCTGGTGGGAGAGTGGATCAAAGCAGCAAATGTCATACTTTTGCAGGTTATGTTAATGGACCAAATATAGTACAAAACTATTTGTACTTAATGACAGAACTTCAAAAGTCAGATCATCACAGACTTATTGCAGTTCTGAAGAGGAATAGATGGAAGGCTGTGAAAAACTTTGGAAATCCACCAGTCATTTATGAAGACACTAATCCAAACCAAAATATTTTAAATTTACTTATTTAGCACACACAAGTGAGGAACAATTTCTACACCCTTGCAAAGTAAAGCCTGGCTTATATACTGGACCCAAGACAAGCAGAACATGTAGAGAAGTGAGACGTTCAAGTGTTAAAAGTGGTTTGAGAGGATGTGTTCACCAAAAAAGAGTCAATAAAAAATTTTTGAAGGTAAAGAGCAAAACCTGTTCTCATAGCCTTTGGTAACTCATTGTACATTTGAGGAACCAGAAATGAGTGCTGAAACTGCTTTGTGGCTCTCAGATTCGGGTCTTTTCAACCACTAGTTCTTCATACCTTTTCCATCACACACCTTTGCACTGATTACAACTAACAGCTAACTCTGCTATCTGTTTATACCAACAGGCACATTTACTGAACGTGAAAGATTTACTTTTCAGTCATGTAACATAGATTATTAGCTTTCTAAAGTTGAATATAAAGTCTGTCCCCTGACCCCTTAAAATTACATCCATGTGCATGCACATACATATTAGTGCGCGTCTTCTAACTACTGCATGTGGCTTTTTAAAATAGAATAAAGGGCAGAAAGTTATTTTAAAACCACAAAAAAAAAAAAAAAAAAAAAAAAAAAAAAAAAAGCATGCCTATTAGGTGGTCGTTGTATGGACCCTCACAGCACAACAAATAATGCTGCTGTCCATGTTGTTGGAGGAAACTTAACGGATCACCTTTATTGTTTGGAAGATTTAATAAATTAAGTAAACACACAATGCTGATAAATCAAAATTGAGAACCTTATGGAAAAATAAAATGTATATGACCAAGTGTAATTTGAAGGCATACTATTTTTAGGGTCCCCGCTTACAGTATCAGCTAAATATCTCTGTGGGAGCTACTTTGCCTTTTAGGGGAGCCTTAGCTCCCCCACAATTCAAACCCTGATTAAAACCAATGTTACATTTTACAGTGTAAAATACCTAATGCCTAATTCAGAAAATTATTCTTTCTTTCTTAACAGTTAGCTCCTAGAACTTCTCTATGAAAGAAAGAAAGAAAGAAAATAGCATCAGCTTGATTTTAATAACAGTAAATTGGTCTCTAAATGTCAAATCTCTTGTTAATTTGTTCATCCAGGAAAGCAGAAGAGATAAGTATATGGAGCCAAAGGATCTAAAGTGAAAGCACACAGTGGGGAGGTGATTAGGGCCAGAGATGGAAGGTCATTCTTAATAGATTTGTTAAGGACTTCCTTTATTTCCATTATGTATGATTTCATTGGCTGAGAGAAACATGGCAAATGGTAAATGAAACAATGAAAGGAGCACTTGCAACCTTTCAGAAACAAGCTGACTGTGGATAATCTTGCTGTAACATATTTATTCTATGATATAATACCACATCTTTTCTTCCCTTTAAACTAGATAAAACGCATCTGTGTGGTAATAGCAGCTTTTACCAGTCGATTGGCAAAAGCTGTTGGCACCAGACAGTCCATTGTGTCATATGTCATGCCTCTAAGTTGGACAAGATTTCATATAGGTCGTACAGAGTTAATAGCGAAAATAGCTTTTGAAGGGACATTAGTGCCAGTTAGATGCACTGCCAAAGAACCAGTCATTAGTGGACAATAGAGCTAATGGAACCTTAAGGGCCTCCTATCAATCAATGAGCTGTCATTCTTTTGGAATAATGCGATCAATAATTCAAACATCGCCTGAAAAAAATCTTCACAGTGCCAGCGGTGTGGCACTTACTTCACCGACTTCCTTTTGAGGGATATGTGAGCTGTATGCACACCTTCCTACAAAACATTTCCATTTGCGAGACTGCAATGAAAGCTGCATGCTAGATACTATTAATACCATGTATTCACTGGAGAAAGAGCACTTTTCTATGAAAGGCAGGCTCCCCGTCTCAGGAAGGAATCAGCAGGCCGTTTAGGTCGAGTAAAATGGTTTTGATAATGGGATAGAGGGAATGCAGGTGAACTTTGGCGAGTGAGTAGTGCAGGTAAAATGGGTAATGTGAATAGAGGCGGGAAGGGAGGACAAAGAGCTTGAGTGTGAGTGGGTCAGACAAATACAAAGCTGTTAAAAGCAGTTTCACTTGGTTACAGAATGGAAAGAAAGTACACTGACAGGAGAAACTTGAACTTTCAAAGCTTTAGGTTTCAAAGAAGCAAAGATGGCAAAGTTTGATTATTATGAATTGGGGACGTGTAGGAAAGTGATCAGCCACTTAACGCTGGATTGTTGGAAGATAGCACCGGGGACGGTCTGAATGTCCATGTCCAGTCACTGTTTACCTACTCGTTTACTGGGGAGAGGTCTGTTTAGCAAAAACAGTGCAGCTCTAATCAACTACCCATGCAAAGCAAACAAATTCAGCTTGGTTTTCAGAATAAGTAAACCACTCCTCTACTTACTGTATTAAACCAGGATTAAAGATAAAATCAATACAGCTCTTACAGGTTTTTTTTTTCTCTCTCTCTTTTGTGCAAAACTTGGGGCCACAGTATACACAGTAAGGGTATCTTATGTGTTGATTCAAGTAATATATTGTTCAACAGCTTTTTAGGGAACAAGCAGAGGAATATCTTCCAACAAGGGTTATAACTGTTACCTGTTGAGGGAAAGTCTCAGAAGGTAATAGAACATGTATTAGTCCATGGCCATGCATTACTACGTCCTGGGAATTTATGGCTATACAATGCATGGAACATGGATCATTTTGATTTAGCCTTATTATATTTTAATGTTGGGATGAATATAATGATGTAGCAAAGCTTACTGGGTTTGCTTAACTGGATAGTTTGCTACAAAACAACAAACAAAGATGGGACACTAACTACACCATTTAGTGGCAGCTTCAGTACTTTTTTGTTCTTCAAAGACTACAAATCCCACAAAAACAGGCAACAGTCTAACTACTCTATAGCCTCGTTTTTTTTAAATATCTGCAAATAAAAGATGTCTTAGAGGGGGAGTAAAAGCTGTTGTTTAAGACAAATGTCTTAAGATCTTTGTAAAACAACTGGTGGTTTGTGGTGCCCTCAGGGTGTCAGGGACGGTGTTTCACAAGCACGGGGCAGCAACACAAAGGCCCTTTCCCTCATGGGCCTGAGCTTGGTTCTGGTATGCGGAGGAGCCAATGGGTCCAATCACATCTATCTAGGAAGGGTCTGATTGAATATTCTGGCACCCTTTCCATATTTTGCCTTTGAAAACTCAAAAAAAATCCTTAAGTATTTTGGTTGACTTTGTGCTTTAGTGTTTCTCTTCACAATGTGGCTCTCATGCAAAACACATAATTAACTGCTGACAAATCATTGCAGTGTCCAGCAATAAGCTATTCATAAAATCTGGTACAACTCTAAACAGACTTTATTTAACTCAGAAGTTGAACATGATAGGAACCTAGAGGTCTAGTTGAGTTGGCATGAAATGTCCGGATTTCACGAGTTTTCACAAGTTTTATGTGTGTTTTCATTTTTTTGTGAACCATGAAAAACAAGCTAATATTAACTCTTTGTGAGCTATTATGTTGCAGTGCATATATTTTACATTAGATGATAATAAGTTGCTGACAGCTCTTTAAAAATGGAGCTCTTGCTGATCACCTTAATGCGCTGAAGAAAAATGTATTATGACACTTGTCTCAACTTGTTCCTTTACCTCCGGCTATGAGCTGATTAGATCTGAATTACATTTCATCACATCCATCTTGCCTCTTTTCCCCTTGACTGTCACACAATAGAGGAATAATAGAGTAACTCATCATCAATAAGGCAGCCTACTGTACATCTTGTAGTTCTGCAACTTTTTAAATTGCAGCAATTTTCTAATGTTCCCATCATGAGTTCAAACATTGTTCTCAAAAGTAACTCTTTGATTTATTTGGAAGTCAAAATTTAGTTCAGTGGATAAAAGGGAGGCATTTAAGACAGTAAAACTTTTATATTTTTTCCCTTTGACTGACTACCTGGTGCATGACAGTCATCTCCTGCACAGAATCACTTTACCTAGTCATTACTACAGCCACATGTCTGGAGTGACTTAACTCTTCTGTTGTCTCCCATTTGCTCCCTTTTTTGTCCAATTTTTGAGGCTCATATGAAATATATCACCACATTTGCACATCCAACAAACAATAACATTTACTCCAACTTAAATTCCAAATGACTTTACTTCAAACTTCAACACGACACGGTACAATCAAAACTGTTAAATGCCTGATTTTTATCTTCATGTGTGGGGTCTCTAAGAGATAAAAAAATCTCTTCGGATTTAGAAATCATGTGTGTACATAGATTAACACAGATGTTTGAAACAATAGTTTAGCTGATGCAAATTGGGGGTTAGTGATTTGTTTTTACTTTCATTTAATTCTAGAGAAACTGTGATATATGCTTTTTAATAAAATAACTAAACTGTATTGCATTGTTTTGGCCTGTTAAACCAACTTTTCACATCTTTACGTGGCCCAACAGAATAGTTCATGATCAGCAAAATTAAATGTAAATGAATCTTGCCATTATCAATATCAGCCACTGCTATTATTTCATGTTACCCTATTTTCCAATAGTTCGATTGCAGTCCACAAGTTGAATATTCTCCACTTAGATCAATATCTCTCTGCATCCCTCTAATGAACTCCTTTGTGCCAGACAGTTGGTTCGAGACTCATCCTGCCCTACTTTTTTCATAGTTATTGTGCTTCTTTACCTCCTGTTAGACAGATTTAGGAGTTAAAAGTGTATTTTTAGCTTTAATTCACATGTACTTTACCTAACATCTTAAACATGTATGACACATTCTGTTGAGGCTGAGTCGACTATGGAGTCTGCCATGTTTCTACGGTAACACAGAATGGACAAACCAAACTGGCTCAGCCTCTGACTTTATCCGCCACAACTCGTCTTCTGCACACTTGAAAGGAAAGTAAATGTCAAAGAGTCTTTAGTGGGTTACAGTCTGGATTTTTTCTGCCAGATTTTTCCACACTGCTCTTTAAATACATGACTTAGGTTTAAAATCAAATAATGAAATGTTACTATATTGTTGAATAATTTTAACATTCAGATATGCTTGAAACAAAATGTGCTGGCAGACAGTGCTCAGCCTCCTTTATGTTCAAACATTAGGCCTGGACTTGGCTGGGACAGAAACAGCCATTAAACTGGGCTTGTTTTATACTATATGACTCTGCTTAGAGGTACGTGGCTCAGCAACATGTCAAACGTTTCCTTGCTCTTATTAGCTGTAGGTCAGTGTAATTGCATCCAGAAGGATTTGACTCTGTTTTCAACTCACTAGGGTCATATAGTGTAATTTCCCCAGGAGCCAGAAGCAACACAAACTATACAAAATGAGGCCTTTAGTTTAAGCTTTCAGTGCAGGGTTCAACAGTTTTATTCACATTTCACAACAACTCAGTCAAAACACAGTCCAGTTTTGTCAAATTCTAATCAAACTCAGTCCAATTTGCTTTAATCAAGTGCTAATCCATTTAAACCAGAATGAGGTTTTATTTGCCCAGTAAGTGCAGACAAACAAGGAATTTGATTCTAGTTTTTGTCGCTTTTGTCCTACAATATAAACAAAGAACATAAGAGCTTGAATAAAGGCAAATGTTTCACCATCTGAAAGCCTATTTGTTTTTTTTCTTTCTTTTTGTCATTATCAGAATTGAAGAATCTTTGGGATTAGAGGTGAAGCATTCTAAGGACAAAGAAACAGAAGTCTAGTTGCCTCTAGTGAATCCCTTACAGTTACCATGACCAAATGACTGGGAATCTACACCAACAGTACAAAGAACATACAGAATGAGGACAGAAACTTCTGAGCAATAACACTAACACTAAACAATAAGCATAATAGAAAAAATAGACAAATACAGATAAAGTGGTAGATGGATTAAAGGTGATATAAATCATGCTGGCCCTCATTTATCGAGCAAACATGGAAATGAGCACACACAGGAATGATCTTACAGTTGGATCCACGTGTGATTTAGGAAATGTTTGTATCTGACCGATCCCGAACGCTCGGGGCTCGATAAATACGGCGGCTGAAATCCGTCATTTCCATGATACGCCCTTAATTATTCGTGGTCCAGGGACATCACCCAGTGTGGTCAAACCACCGAGAGGAGATGTTCTGCCAAAAAAAGAAACTTTTCAGATGTCAAGCTCAAAAGCCTCACTTGTGAGGTGGAAAAGAATAAAGAGGTGCTGTTTGGCAGCCTAAAAACTGGAGTCAAGGCATGCACAAAAATACTACGTGGAAGAGGATCATAAGGCCGCCAATAGCCTCGCCGTTGTTATTCCATAATCAGGATGAGGTATAAATAAAATTCTCAATAAGTAGCATATAAATGTCCATGATTAATGTTTTGTTCGTTTTATTAATATTTAATTTGGATAACAGCCCATGCCTGGTAACCAAAAGTCATAGTTCTTTATGTTGCACACTTGAAATATAAACAACACGCTAAGAAATCAATGAAAACATTAAGAAAGAGTAAATAAAACTTTATTAAACTGCTAAATATCTGTGTTTTCCTGCATTAGCTAAGCATTATTGTGTTCAAGGTTCTATATATGAAGCCACTTTTTAGCCATAAAAAAAAAGTAGCCTCCAGCATTTTCACCTGTCCAGTAAAGAACTGCACATTTTAGTACACAGCATGGGAACCTTTAGCCTACAGATTAAATAAAGTAGTTATGCAACTTTAGGGTATAGACTACGTTTTTAGAAAAGACGGATCGACTGTCTCCTCCGCAGAGCCTCCAGTGGAGGCCGTGCTGGACTCGGTTCCCCGGGCATCTGCTCCTCTGGCTGAGCCGGGGCATCAAAACGCTCCTTTAGCCATTTGCGTATGCGATCTCAGACCTGTCGTGAGATTTAAGGGGAATCTTAAGCTTACGTCCAAATTGGTAAATTCCAAACACTACATGGAAATGATCGTGGGCACAGATTTCCATTCTGTGTTATTTTGATAAAAAGGGCCATTGATTCTAATCCTCATTTATCTTCATATAATGCCAGTTCATAAAAAGTCGCCTAACTAAGAAATCCAAATCTCTTCGATTCAGTTCTCTTACTTATGACTGCATGAGTTGACAGTGGAGAGGAAAAACTACTGTTTACTGGAATAAAAACCTCCAGGTTTCCAGGTTCAGAGAGTGGCCGTCTGCCTCGAGGTTGGAGGATTAAAACAAAAGGAAAGAGGCATAAACAAACACCAAGGAATATCTACTGATTTAAAAACAAACAAGCTGCTCAGTGCATCATGAGATGTTCTCCAGCAGCCAAGACTTATAGTAACATAACTAAGGAGATGGATGGCTGAGGTTCACAAAAGGAAAGTTTTTAGCTTTATCTTAAAGGCAGAGCGAGTGTCTCCCTCCACCCAATAAAACTTTTACATAAGAGAGAGGTTCATGATAACTGAAGGTTTTTCTTATCATTCTAATTTCAGAAACTTTAAGACCCTCAAGTAAACCTGCAGTCTGAAGAAGTGCCCTGCTGGAAAAATATGAAACTATGAGTTTGTTAAAGTAGCATTTTGTAACTTTCTGAACTTAAACATTTGCAATAAAGACTCATTTTGTTGGCTCGTTGACATTTATTTGACATTTGTTGCTCCATTGTTTACTTGGAGTGAACGAGCCATTTAAAGTCCTGACCCACTGATGAGCTGGGTTTTCTTCTTGCTTCTGCTTTTTTCTTGTTGGTAAGTGGTTATTTCAGGCAATACTGCCCCCAGTGAGCAGTAGTTGTAACTGCATGATGTTGTCCAGGCAGTTTGGTCTGCTTGAGTAAAGTGTAGTGTGAAAGCAAAGCAAAGCAAAGGAAGGCGCACCATTCCTTGGCTCAATCAAACTGAGCCCCTCCGACTATTCTGGCGTGAATGCACCCTTGGTCTTATTGCACAATTAAAGATTGTGAGTTTAGTCAACTTTAGCCATCTTTTGTTTTCCAGATGCTTGCTGTGATCCTGCTCGACCAGACATATACCACCCCCCCACCCCCTTCTTTTTTGTTTCCTTTCTTTCACCAACAAAATTACACAGGTACAAGCACTCCAGATAGCAGTGGCTACAGATGAGCAGACGTCATAGCATCATATTCAGTACCTCATGTACCTATTTGAGAGCATACAGAAAAAAAGCCACCACAAAGTTCAGTGCAGTTTTTATCAAGACTGACATTACCAGCCCCCTGGGTGCTCTTATGGTTTCCAGCTCCATATACCTCCTCTACAAACTGCACACTCCTGAAAGAATTAGCAACCTGCAATAAGAGCGTGCCAGGCTAACAGCTCCGGTCTGCTACGCAGCCTCAGCTCCACACTAAAGTTTGGCTGCTAATAAAATCTTCTAATAAACATCTGGGCTTT
Organism: Melanotaenia pygmaea; assembly: GCA_036919955.1. Lineage (NCBI taxonomy): Eukaryota > Metazoa > Chordata > Actinopteri > Atheriniformes > Melanotaeniidae > Melanotaenia > Melanotaenia pygmaea. Next base: position 22,940,447 of record JBAFSZ010000021.1, read on the forward strand.
CTATAAAAGTGAGGGGGGCTGAGAATATGCAGCGTACCTGACACCAGATATTCCCTGTGACACCAGACCTTATGACATCAGGAAACAGCATTATGCTTTTCTGTTGACTGAGGTGTGCATGAATGTCCTGAGAGTTTATGAGGAAAATATGCACCCGGTTTCCTCATATTTTTAGCTTTACTCCTACACTAAATTACGACTCTGAGCAAAGCTGAAAATATATAATGCCAGAGACTTTTATCAATTATTCTATGTAATGCAATATTTGTATGCTTTCAGGGATTCTGTTAGTCTGGCCTTACGTTGAACTAGAGGTCTGCCTTTTTCTGCAAAACAGAGTATTCTCAAGAGTCTGTCAAAGGTGAAAAGCTTGAGTGTTTTCCCTTGCGTTAAATGCAGGATTTAAAAGAATGATGACTGACATATAAGCTGGTGACAGGAACCATGTCAGAGTGTTACTTTCTGCTTCCATAGCTGCTGGTCCCTACGCCTGGCTGAAACTGGGTTTATAGGACCCAAGGACTTGCAAAGTTCCGACATGACGCTAATGGCTCGGTGTGTTTAAACTGTGTGCACTGTACCATTTCATTGCATGAGCTCTATCTGCAAGATCTGACAAGTTGATTCCTCAAAGGAGAGATAAGAGCCAATTTGTTAGCCCGGTAGGATTAACTATATCCCTGCTATGGATTTTGGCCTCGGCTTGGGAAGTGACAGACAGAGTCCAGCTGTGAGTATCAGTTTGGGAGGTTGATGATGATGTCCAGTTGGGCGAAGATGCATCACAGATTACAATGATTGATTAATATGGTTTTATTTCACCACACCTTCATCATTCTGAGCAGCTCTAACGGTCCAACCAGGTTTCATTCCAAGTCACAGTTTCTGTGAACTAAAAGCCAAACCTTAAGCATCCTTTGGGAATATTTCTCCTGGCTGCCAGTTCAGCCCGACCTGTCTGTTGATAAATGATTATGTAAACTCAGTAAGGCTTACAAGAGGAATCTACAAAGAAACACATTAGTTATGCTGTGGGGGATATGACAACTGAAATACAATAAAATCCCCCAAATAAATGAAAAGAAGGAATTATTTCCAAGCAAAACAGTTTTTTCTTTTGGCTGATGCTTAAGTAAAATAAGTTATGGTCAGCCCAAGGTTTTAGTGACAAAATCTTTTGTAATGCATTATCCTTTGGACTTAAACAAATTATAACTCTAATTAGTCAAAAACAAGAACTGAATATTTCTTTCTTAGTTCCCTCATATAAAATATCCTGATGCTTTTCTCTTTTTGGTTATCAAAATATCAGCTCAGGTTCTGTGTCGGCACTGCTGATCCCCACCTCTCCGCAGATTTGCTCTGTTATTTACTTTTTCTTCCTGTTCAAAGATGTCTGGTTTTTGTGAACTGTGAGTAAGGTCTTGTATCGCCCTCTGCAACCTAGATTTATATGGTACGAGGGGTTTGGTGTATAAATATTAAAACATGCCTGTTCCATTGACTGCCAGCAATAACAGGCCGACTGCTTTTCTGTGCAGGGTTAGATTGCCCTGCCTTGCAGGGGCTTTGGGGATGCCAAGGCCAACGGAGTCACAATTCAGGGGAGGGGTGCCAAAGAGAGGACAAAGATGCCAACAGATGGTACGGAAAGGAAAAGAGAACGATCGTCTGAAGTGAATCTCACAGATTAAAGTACAATTGACTAAAACAAAGGCAGACTGCCACTGCAAACGTGGCTGTATTGAACATCAACATCACACCATTGGGTCAAAAACAGCGTAAACTGTGGAGAATTGAGAAGTGGATACCATAATGGTGCTCTGTTTTTGTCTGTATCTTTAAGAAAAACCCTGAATCAAGAGTCAATTTGAAGTGACTTTTCAGTGTTTAGTGAGCTCAGTGTAGCTGATAGTTTGGCTAGGGCGGATAGCTCCATTGGCAGGGCATCTGTCTCCCATGTGGGAGACCCAAGGTATGAATATTAACACTTTCCAGTTGGGTCCTTAGGCAAGACCCTTAACTACTGTCTAACCAGCCCATAGGCCAGCAGGTGCCTTAGGCAAAACAGGAATTTTGTCCCTCACCCCACGCCGCAAAATACTTACAGAAACTGAATAACTCAATCACACACATTTTGTAACTAACGCACTAATGTACAATTAACTAATTAATGTAATTCTTGTCTTTTTATTAACAAACAAAACAATGTCACACTGAAAAACTCTAAACAAGCTGCTACAAAAATGATAAATAGAACAAAATAAATAACACTTCCGAGTTTAGTGCAAAAGTCCAGGAGAAGAAATAGCAAAAGTTCAAATCCTAAAACAATGTAAAAGGTGAAATCAAAAACACACATTAAACTATACAATTATGATAAATAAAACAAAATAATGGCTGGCACTGTGTGAAACAAAAATTAACCAAGCAATCAAATAAAATTTTAGAAGCATGTTTCATACAAGTTGTAACACAAAGTGGTTTAGTTATTAAGATAATTCCTTCGTGCCTTTCCAGCCACCAGGCCACCACTCAGAGTGACACAGACAGGCAGTTTGTCTGTATTCAATCATCTTCATGACATTTCTGCATTGTGCATTCAGTGTTCTTCGTTTAGATCTGCTGTTACAGATCCGAATATTTTTTAATAATTGTTACATAAAACCACATCATAAGATGTAACAATACTGCAGTCATTTTACTTTGCTGAATAAGGCCCCTTCTTCACAGTGAGCTTCTGGTGAAGACAATGAGGCTGAGGCCTCCTCTCCAGTAGCTTCTACAGGTGCCTGTTGTGGCTGCAAAAATTTTCTCAGCGCATCTGGACAAATACAAATTTAACACATTACTTTAAATTCTATAGCAGTAGCATTAAATAGCAGTAGCCTACCCTTACAATAAACAGACAGTTGCATAAATACAGCTTTGCAAATGCAATTAGAAAAAAAATTATTACATCACATTAAACCTTTACTTTATGTCATTTTGACGTTATGACATGCATGCTTTTTATTGCATTATATACTTTACTTGTTATGTTGTACAGATATTGTTGTTACGGTACAACAGCATCTATCTTAAGCCTGGTACACACATAACGATATTTGGGCTGTTTTTGTCCTGATTTTGCCTCTTCCCGACCTCGGATGGCAAACACCCGATCATCGCAAGATTTCCCTGTCCAATCATCATTTGGTCTGTGGTGGGTTACCAGCCGATTTGTCCTGACGACCCACGACTCGTGCATTGTGACTGCGTGGGTGGTGACGTGACACGAAATGTAATTAATCAGAGAGCGAGCTGGCTGGGGAGCAAGGAAGTAAATAAAGTCTTTGTTCACGGCATGCCATCTCCAGTTTGTTATTTTTTTCAGCTCTGCCTTTTTCTGTTAACAATAGACCCAAGACCACCATCATTCCCTCGTCCTATATATCCCCTTCCATGCTGTGGGTTGTGCTTTTTGATTGTTACTTTGTTTCTTCTTCGTTTTTTGATAGTTGTTGCTATGGTTCTTCTTCTATGTGTTTTGCCGTTTCAACGTTTGTCCGGCTCGGAGTACTAGATTGTAGAGGAGTTGCTGGACAGCATCGTCATGTGTGTGTTGTTCCGTGATGACATTTTCGGAGCACACCACACACAGTACGATCAAAACTGATTTTTTTACCTTCACGTGTGAGGTCTCAACCAGATAAAAAATCTCACAAGATTAAAATAAATCGTTATGTGTACCAGGCATTAGCTAGCGTTAGTTCACTGCCTTAATCTTAATTAACTCAGACATATTTCTACTTTGGGCCCATTTTACCTCCCCTTCTTTTCTTTGTTTTCTGTAAGCAGCACCTGACACCTGACAGCTTCAACTGTGTTTTAATTATAAAACTGACGTCAAGGTGACGTCATCCATCAGTATTATCTTTACGAACCTGGATGTGCTGCTCCCCTTCCCCATTCTCTCACCTTCCCAGCCCACAGCAGCAGATGCAGGTCAGACGAGGAGGTCGTCATCATCCCAGAATATTGTAGCTTTCAAGGAAATGGAATGGAAATCAAATGAGTGTAAAAAAACAAACAAACAAACAAACAAACAAACAAAAAAAACAAAAACAAACTATGATGGCAATTTGGCACCCCTTCCAGTAGATGGCGACCTAGGTGACCACCTATGTTGCCTATGCCCAGGGCTGGCCCTGCCGTCAGACATAACTAACGTAATGTTTACGGTTCAGCAACTCAAATCTGTGCGGGGGCTTTGATTTGAAAAATACCTGAAGCTTTTACACTGCTGATTTCCTTTTAAATCTTAGTTATTCATTTTTTAAAGACCTTGTTGTTTAACACACTGCTCTTTCTGTTCCAGGAAGTGCCAAACTGAGGTGACTCAGTCCGGAATCAATGTGTGCTTATGAATAAAAAGCCAGTGTTATGGAATCAGCTGAGTAACAACGGTTACACTGAAGTCTTACTGCCATGTCAATGCATACATAATCTATTTCTGCTCTTTTGCTAGCTCATAGGCTCATCAGCAGCAACATGCTGACTGTATATTTGTGCATAACACTAATGCTGAACAAAGGTGCATAAATTCATGCTTGAAAGGCATGTATGAAAACGCCAGAACTCAAGTCTTGTCTGCTCCAGGTTCAGTGGCTTTGGTCAATTTCATTTGCAAACAGGGTCACAAAAATTTTCCGGCCAACACTCTTAACGACTGGATAATGTATTCGCACATGCATTCCCTTTCTTGTGTACTATTTCTTTTCACTCAGCATAAATATTCAGACATTTTCAGCTGTTAAGCACATCTTCAACTTTTTACCTTTTAGCTTATTGTTACATTAATATAAACTTACATTTTTTAACTAACTGCAGAGACTAAAGAAAAGGCAGCCAGAAGTTTATTTGGCTCAATGTTCAGGATATTCCACAACCAACATATTTGTTTTAGCAGAAAGTGTGTGTTTTAATAGCCAGTACTTCTCAAATTGATTAAAACCCCCGAAAATTAAACAAAGAGACAAAAATGAAAGATCAAGTTTCCCTTTTTTTCCTCTGGGAACACAATGTTTTAATGATCAGAATCACTTCAACCTCCAAAAACTGAAGAGTTTACATTGGCATTGAGACCTGAAACTTAATAGGGCTTCATTGAATGTAATAATGACACATGAAGGTAGAAGGATAACAGGATCTCATGGTGCAAAAGGATATATTTATATGCAGGAGAGTGTGGATAAATATACACATTTGCACAGAATCTGTGTTTATGCAGGGCGGTGTACTGTGAATTTGCAGCAGTAAAGAAAATTGTGAGGCCTGATAGTGAATATCGAGGTGTGCAAAAATGAGATGGTATATTTAATGCCACATTCTTCCTTTACTTTACCCACAAATCATAATGTTATGATGCTATAATGACTCGAATGCTTGGAAGGAACATTAGCACACCATGTGTTGTTTCTGACTACCTGAAGAACCCCACCCCCCCCCCCCCCTCCTCTCTCTCTCTCTCTCTCTCCCTCTCTCTCCCTTCAGTCCCATAGATTTCCAATAGCTCCCAAGCAAAAGCTTTTCTATGTTTTTTTTTTTTTGGTTTCTGGCTTTTGTTGAGTCTTGGGTATGCATAAACACGTACAACCTCCAATCCTTCTTCGTGTAGATCCACATAAAAATGCAGATGTAGGAGAAAACTGCTTATTAATTGAAGATATACCATCATGCATCGTGCAGTGCTTAACTAAAGGGAAACAAAGAGCAGAAGCTGCTATTGTTTTAACTTTAGCTACAACAAGAGTCTGAAAAGTCTAGTTTAAATATGAGCATGTAAGTGGTTATTTTTAGTTTTGAGAAAGCTGACTCTTTGAAGACAGCGATTGTAGTGGTACCAGCCAGATACACAGAGTGACAGAGAGAGATGGAGAGTCTAATTTAAATTAAAGTGGATCGGAAAAAGTGGAGAAATGAGTGAATCTAAATTGTCATAATGTTAACACTTTAGAATTTAGTTTAGTTATTTGATCTGCTTGTTGTGGCTCTTTGTTGAGTTGTTCTTTTAAAGCTTGATTAAATTATTAAATAGCAGCTTTTTGTTTTTAAACAGAAAATGGATGAATGTAGGCTGAAAGAGCAAATCTTTGAGATGATCCAGACTTCCATCATCATAAAATCCATGCTATACACATGCCATAAAACAGAATTCATAAATGTAAATAAAACTGAAATATTCTGTGCAGCTGAACATTAATAATCCTATCTTGTAAACATATTATTTAGTGGAGTTTTAAATAAGACTTCTGTTCCAGAAGGTGAAATTTAAGGTTGTTGGTAGGATACTGAAGGGAGGGAGCATTGCAGGGATTAAGGGACAGAAACTTGTATGCAGTTATGCGCCTTTCTGGTTCGGTTTACATAGAAGCTAGCCTGAGGATACTCCCGGCAAGGGGCGTGTGAGCAACACTGGAACAGACTTAACAAAACCTGCTCCAAATCCCTGAGCACCTGCACTCAGAGGCCTAAGGAGGAACCGCAGGATTATCAATAAGGCAAATACGCTGACAGCCATGAGGCGGGAGTCATTCATTACACATGAACACACACACTTGCACAAACACACACAGCTACATGCATGCACGCAGCTTCATTTCTGCAACTGGAGAGGAGTGTGAAGCACATGTAGCTCTCAGCTCATTAGTCTTGTATGGATCATGTCCATACAGGGACATTCATACATACACCCACATGTGAACAAGCTCCTTCTGTTACACTGTGGTGATGCTTGATACAGGCAGCTGAACACAAGCAGGTGTTACATGCAGAATAAACTGAGTCAATGATAATCTGCATGAATTATCTTCAGAATTTAAAATTCATTTGCTTTCTTGACATCCCGAAACACCGGCACTTTGGCAGTTCTTTGTATAGTTGCAGAGTATTCCTGTGTCATACTAAAAGGTAGTGAATGAAGAGTTGAAGGATTATTATTTAACTGTTACTTCCACGTCGTTGAGAATACTCTCCTGATATGATGACCAGAAGCTGAAAAAAAAGAATGCAACAATTTAAAATAATTAAACATGACCTTGTTTTTATTATACCTGACAGATTCATTATATCACTTTAACTTTACATCCATTTTCACTGCTACATTTTAATCACCTATTCTTCATATTATATTTATTACCTCCACCTCGCATAGTATTTCATCTCCATTTTTCTTAGTATTAGTGGTTATAATGATTTTGACAACACAAACTGCCTGAATGCTCCTGTTGTAAAATGTTCCTGAACATAAGATTGTGAAGACTTTGAAGCTCCCATCATCTGCAGTGTGTAATATCGTCAAAAGGTTTGCAGAATTAGAAGGAATCCCTGTGTGCATGGGATGAAGGTCAAAACTGGCTGATTGTTTATTTAGCTTGGCAATTATTTATCATGGGTTGGTTTATATGAAATGTTGTTGGAAACTGAACTGATGTGGATCATATAATGGATTTTATTTTAATAATCAGACTACGGTGAATTGTATTGAATTGGAATGTGTTTGTAAAAGGGGCTTGAGATGACTTTGAGGTAAATTGGTGATATAAAAACAAGTTTGAATTGAATTGTTGTGTCACAGTAGGTTTATCAGTGATGCTTGATTAGTTATGTGTGTTTTCCATCTGCATGTAAAATGCTAAATACTGGTAAAGTTTTGTGTTATGTATTCCACAGCTACCCTGCCCACCATCATAGCAGGCAGAATGATGATATGGCTGCCATGTTGTGTTAAACAAATTTGTTATGCCAAAGCGACATTATTTGATATGATGGAAATAAAATTTTGTGGATTTAAACCTCCCTTTGATGCTTGAACATTGTTCTTAAGTTATTCTAAGTTACATGAGTATATTCAACCGGACAAGGGCAACAAGGAAAGGGGAAGTAGGAGAAGAGAGAAGAAGAGATTGAAGAGAAAAGAAATGAGACGAAGGTACAACAGATAAAGGCAAGTGCAGCAACTGTACAACCACAAAAATAAATAAATAAATAAATAAATAAATAAATAAATAAATAAAAAACAGACAGCCAGTTGCTACACCTGTAAAGAAACCTAGCAGAAAACCTACAGCCTCTGTAAGAAACCAAAGCAGACAATTATCAGGAGCACCAATAAGAAGACATAATGAAAAAAACAGGATTCACAACAAAAACACAAGCAACAGATGTATGAAACATAACTCTGATGATTGGTGATTAAACCTACAGGGCAACACAGTAGCTGTGTTTCCATTACAGTATTTTGCAAAAATAAAGCGATATTTCAAAAATTTTGACAAAATGCAACTGCGATTTGCAGGCATTTTCATTGAATGGTGTTTAGCGTATTAGCCGTTATTTAAAATATTGCAAGTCCCCACTGTGAGGAGGAAGGAGATTTCTAATTCTTTGTAAAACTTTTGCATTTCGCTGTTGTTTGATACCAAGGATGGCAGTTATACTTTTTTCGTTAATTATTTCTAAAAATATTTCCGTCTCCTGCTACTCACTGCGGCATCTTTATTTGAAGTAAACTGGTCCCGTGACCCCTTACACATCTGGGGACGTGTAAATGCGAAAAGTGTTTCAATTACACTTTTGCGATATACTTTAACACGTCTGAAAAACCACCTCACGAGAGCATAAAAATATTTTAGCAATATCTGAGAGGTTTTTAGAAATGTGTGTATCCAATAACATTTTTTTTATTGTGATATTTAGGTTTGGTGCAATTCTAAGGGTAATGGAAAGGCACCTAGTGACTGTATAAGCATGCATGCTAGTGAATGTGAGCGTGACAGCAAAGGAATGAATTGTTTTCAGTTATTTGTGAATTTGCAAATGTGACCAAGGCCTCTCTAAGCATTAGACCCAGACAAAAGGGTCCCAAGACCCAGGTAATCACCAGCCACCATGTAGCACGAAATCCATCCAGCCCTACGCAGGGACGACCACATACAGCAAGAAGATGATAAAGGAAGGCCCCAGCCAGCAACTCCACACAAGGGAAAGCTACATTTCTTCAAATTCCTGAAGGAAACAACGGTTAGACAATGGATGGAGTTTGTTTTTTTGAGCCAACACTTGTATTGTGACTAGCACTTCACCAAAGACTGCTTGATAGATAAGGGCCGGTACAACGAGAGATTTGTGACCAGGTTTTAGCTGAAAGGAAGGTCTGTCCCTACAATCAAGGACCACGTTTCCGATTCTGAGCCACAAGCTGCAAGTAAAACCGATTAAGTTGTCTGTTTTGTTTTCACAGTGTGTGTGCAATGGTAAAACTAAGGGAATTAACCCACACTTACTTTACCTGATAGCCACCAGCAGGTAACACACATGTTATGATAGCCAGAAAGTTAGCGATCAACATTGTAGATGGAAAATTTTAATGCAAAGGGATTTTTCAGATTTCTACCACCGCTGCACTAACTGTGTCAGACCACATTAAAGATAACACTGATGTAAAACTTTTGGATGATTAACTCCAACAAATATGCTAAATTAACATTTTCTTTAATATATAAAGATTTATTTGTATTTTTTCTACCACTGAAACATTTCACAATGAGCCAGTTGGACACTTGCTGAAAACCAGTTTGCAAAGTGTGTGAAGTGGGTCTGAAGAGCACAGTTGTTGCAGCTCTAAGCACAAGGTCAACAAGGAATAGAAACCATGTCCAGCGAGGTCAGTCATGGACTACAAGTGCAATAAAAACAGTAGAAAAAGAGGCTATTTCTTTGCACAAAGTAGCTCCATAAAGACTGTCCTTATTCAGCACATGATATGTGTATAGCATCAATAGCTTGGTTTCTCAAAGAAAAGAAAGGAAAGCATCTAAAACATATAGTTGCATATTCTGGGTTGTTTTATTCAAATTGAGAAGGTATGAATGGGAACAGTTAAATGCACATGTATAAGTCTTTTACTAATGTGAAATTTATACACTAGCTAAAGGTACCAGTGTGTAAGAATTAATGATATCTAGTGGATGTGCGTCTTTAATGTGTCATTAATCCTATAATGCTAAGTATCTTATTTGATACATACATTTCTGAGATCTATTACATCACCGTATGGTAAAAACTGTGCTTAAAACCCTCTCGTATACAATCTGATAACTATCTTATGCCCCCCGGGTGGTGACCTTTTGCACTAAAACAACTCTGACATAGGCAGTACATACACATTTTGTACAGTACCAGTCAAGAATTTGAACACATCTAATCGTTCATTTTTAGTGAGCAGATGTGTCCAAATTTTTACTGCTACATTACCTACTCTCAAATCATTATGCTGAAGATATGCTGGGCATAGCCTGAACAAAACCTACTCCCTACCAGGTTATGTTTACAACATATGTTTCCATAGTAACTTACTAGAAAACCCAAGATTACCAATTAGTCTAGGCTAACACAGCCAGCTAAACCAGGAAACCTGCTTTTTGGAATATACACCCAGTCTGCAGGGTTCTGAAGTGCCTGCCAGATGAGAGCAGTTCAAAAAGACTGGAGTCCTTCGTGATATTCCCTGTCCATCTTTGAGTCCTGGAAGATTACAGGTTCTGAATAGAGGGCAGAGGAATTCCAATGATGTGCTCTGCAGTCCTCACGGTGCGCTTTAGTCTAGTCTTGTCTTGCTTGGTGGCAACTCCAAACCACACAATGATGGAGGAACACAGGATAGACTCAAAAAGTGCTGTATACAACTGCAGCAGCAGCTGTGTCTGCAGCTCACAGCTCTTGAGTTTTATATTCATACATAACTCTGGTTTTACATATCAGTGACTGTGACATATTCAAATGTTGCAGCTATTGTTAATGACATCAGTCATGTAATGATGCTGAAATTATGTCCGTATCAGTGAATAACTTTTTTTTTTTTTTTTTACCTGCGTCATGACAGCAGAATGATGGTTTGGCTGCCGTATTGTACTGAACAACTCTGCCAAGGCAAGCCTTTTGTGGGGCTCCCCTTCAATCTTAAATGTTATTCTTCAGCTTATAACCGCTGGACCGGACCAGAGAAATAGCAGAACGAAAAGGGTGGATAGAGGAGAAATAAGAAGAGAAAAGATAGAAAAAGGAGAACAAAACAAAAGTTAGAAGATAAACCACAACAACTGCAATCAAAGCTAATAGAGAAACCAAACAGCTGCTGCACCTGCAAAGAAAAACAGTAAACATCCTAAAAGCTTCTAAGAGAACAGAACAGACGATCTATAGGGACACCTGTGAGAAGAACAACTGTAAAAACCACAAACGCCAAAACCACAACAGCAACTTGTATATGTGGGTGTGTGTCTGCTTGTATGTATTCATCTGTGTGTGGGAGTGTGGGTGTGTGTGTACTAAACAATAGGAGTGAGTTGTGCTGAGTGGTCATGCAAAGGCAATCGCACCCCCTTGAAGAATCAGATGCAGACCGAGAGGGCCCCAAGCCCAGGCAACCACCAGCCACCACAGAGACCAGAACCGAGACAGCCCACCGTAGCAACAGCCCACTGTAGCAATGACAATGCATAAAAACAGAAGAAGGCAGAGGAAGGCCACACCCTGTCATCTGGAAGCAGGACCCAGGGGACCTGGACCAGCAGTCTGCCAGCACCACCAGGCACCCCTGTGCAGAGACAGAACATAGGGCCATACAAGCCTGAGATTCACCAACCACCCTGAGGAAGGCCCGGCATGACACCTGGGAGAGCAGGGCCGGTCCAGACAGCCACCCACCACGGGCCAGCACCCGACCCAGCACCCCCTGCCACGCACCCCAGAGATCACAATGTGCCCCAGACCCAGCCCAACCCATCCCCACCCTCCCAACCCCTTTCATATCTCCAAACCTGTACCCCAAATCCATGAGTCTGCATATCCATCTTCTGTGTCGAACATAAATGGGCCTTTAGTGTGATTAAAACTGAAGACCCAGCCATCCCAGGGTTCAGGAGCAGCAGCCACTGAGGTCCCCTCCACCACACCCCGTGCAATGTGCATGTTCCCCAAAGCCCCAAGTGTGTAGGAATAAATCATATATGCAATCATACAGTTAAATAAGTACATTAGTGCTGAAACTTTAATTCCATAGTGTGTACTTTGTTAATCCAAACCTTTTTGTATCTATTCTTTTAAAAATATTTCTTTAATAGTGAAATATCTTCAAGCTCATCTTCACAACAGAGGCATTCAGTGTCTTGTTGATGTCAGAGGACAGAGGAGAATGGGCAGATTGGTTGGAGATGATAGAAAGACAACAGAAAGTCAAATAAGCACTGGATTCAACAAAGGTATGCAGGACAAAATCTTTGATTACACAACACCTGAGTCATACATCCTCACAAACTGGAAATTATAAGACGGAAAAATGTTGTCTGGTCTGATGAGTCTCCATTTCGGCTCCACATTCAGATGCTCGGTTCAGAATTTGGTGGAAACAACATTAAAACATGGATCTATTCTTTCTTGGATCTACATTTCAGAATGCTGGTGGTGAAATGCTGTGGAGGGATATTTTCTTGACCCTCTTTGGGCCTTTTAGTACCAACGTGTCCTGGTTTAACCACCACAGCCTACCTGAGTATTGTTGCTGACCATGTCCATCTCTTTATGACCACAGTGGAGCATCTTCTGATGCTACTTC